>JANBQC010000014.1:0-72887 GCA_027576995.1 Dimargaris cristalligena
AATACATTTCCCATATATTCTCCCATACACATATAATGTAAACCCTTATATTGCTGGGCTGAATTTCACCCATATTTCGAGGGTTGGGGTTCCCCTGTGTGTCCCTTATTTGAATGTAGATTACTGAACTTTGCGGCACCATTCATGCAACCCTATCCTTACCAACAGTTCATACGTTTTTGTCATTTGAGTGAAGGCTCCGGGTATGCGGCAAGATGACAGTGTCGATTATTGGCTGTCACTAATTTTCCCATTGTACTTCTCACATTTTACTCGATATTATATACTAATTTTCTGTTTCGCCTATACCAAAGAGAGTTATTAACAGTAGAGGGTGTGAGAGGGGGGCGCCAGGGCAAAGTAAATACGTACAGTAGCTATAGTTTTATCTATAATATAGGCAGGTTACATAGAATGTATATGTGGCTCTTTAATGAGATGGATACCTATAAATAGTATTATGTTTATAGTAAACGATACGTTTAAAATATCATCATAAGATAAACCGCGCATTGGGGGTAATAATATATATCGCAATTGCCCGTAGGTTCACAGAGAGAGGAAAAGTATGACAGTGGTCAATTTTATGAAAATAGGTGGTCTACGACCTAGCTGAATAAAGTATAGCCCTATATCCCCAATGACTACAGAATGTACATGCCCGACCATATGTATATAAATATCCATATGTTTCTAAATAAATATAGATAAGTATAAGAAATAGTAAAGATATATTTTTTCCTAAAAAAAAAAATAACAGCTTTTAAATATATTCGTTATTCCATAGTTAACTTTGGTTACGGGAGTGCTTTCGCTTGGTCGGGTCCAAAATACGCTTCCGCAACCTAATGGTCTTGGGCGTCACTTCAATGACCTCGTCCTGGTTCACATAAGCGATGACCTCCTCGAGGCCCATTTGTTTAATCGGAGTCAGTCGAATCGCCTCTTCTTTTCCGGCCGCCCGGTGGTTCGTGACGTGTTTCGACCGGGTGGGGTTCACTTCCAGATCGGCTTCTTCGCGGTTGTATTCGCCAATGATCATTCCCGTGTAGGTCTTTTCGCCGGGCAGGACGAACAGTTTGCCGCGCGGTTCGATGGTATTCAGGGAATAGGCCTGAATTTGGCCTGTGGCCATCGACACGAGCACGGGTTTGCGTTCGCGGTTGAGGGGCCCCTTGTGGGGAATGTAACCCGCGAAGACGTGGTTGAGCACCCCGGTACCGTGGGTATCGTTCTTGAATTCGGAGGTATAACCCAACAGACCACGGGTCGGGCATTCAAAAATGAGACGAGATTTGTCCCCGAATTCGGTGAAATGTTTGAGTTCACCCTTGCGCTGGCTCATCTTTTCAATCACTGTGCCACTGTACTGTGGGTCCACGTCAATGGTGACTTCTTCCACCGGTTCGAGGAGGGCCTTGGAATCCGGATCGGTCTTGAAAATGACCTTGGGTGGGGAAATGGAGAGTTCGAAGCCCTCCCGGCGCATGGATTCAATCAAAATACCGAGCTGGAGCTCACCGCGACCACAGACTTCGAATGATTCCTTGCTGGCCGCTTCCTTGATGCGCAGGGCCACGTTGGTGGCGGCCTCTTGCATCAGTCGGTCCCGGATCATGTTGGAGGTAAGGCGGGTACCTTCTTGACCACCCAGTGGGGAGTCGTTTACCCCAAAGGCCATACTAATGGTGGGTGGGTCCACGGGGATGAAGGGGAGGGGTTCGGTCACGGAGGGGTGGCAGAGGGTGGAGTTGACCCCCGCGTTTTGAACCCCGGCCAAGGTGATAATCTCACCCGCCCCGGCTTCCTCGATGGCCACTTGTTCGACACCGACCCGCAGGAACATTTTGCTGACTTTATTGTCATCAATGACAGCGCCGCTCTCGGGGTCGAGAGCCTTCAGCCGGTCACCGATTTTAACGACCCCGGAGGTGATGCGGCCGACATAGCATTTGCCCAGGTACGGGTTATAATCAATCTGGGTCACCAGCATAGAGAAGGGCTCGCTGCGCTCGGCGCTGGGGGCGCGCACGTGCTTGATGATGAGGTCCAGCAGCGGGATCATATCCGCTTTGGGGCCCGTCACTGATGGGTCGGGATTGGATTCGGCCTCCACGATGGCCTCGCTAGTAACGCGGGACTCGGTGGCCCAGCCCTGTTTACCCGAGGCAAAGATCATGGGGTAATCCAGCTGTTCCTCACTTGCCCCAAGGTTCATAAAGAGGTCCATGATTTCATTGTCAACCTCGTCGATACGGGCCGATGGACGATCGACCTTATTGAACACCACGAGGGGGCGGAGGTTCTGCTGCAGGGCTTTATTCAAAACGAACTTCGTTTGGGTCATGACCCCCTCGGAACCATCGACCAGGAGGGCCACGCCGTCCACCATGGAGAGAATACGCTCGACTTCACCACCGAAATCGGCATGCCCGGGGGTATCGACGATATTAATTTTGTAGCCCTTATGGATGATGGAGGTGACTTTGGAGAGAATGGTGATACCGCGTTCCCGTTCGAGAGCGTTGGAGTCCATGACCCGGTCGGACTGGGCGTCCAGCAGGGTGCCGGACTGGCGGAGCAGACAATCGACCAAGGTAGTTTTGCCGTGGTCGACGTGGGCAATGATACCAATGTTGCGGATCCGCTCCAGCGGGGCCATGTCACCGACATTGGTGACGGGGGGGCTCGTCGGTTCGTCCGAGAAGCGAGAAGAGGTGGTCCCGAAGGCACGGCGGGTCAGGCCCATGGGTGACAACGACGACGTCAGCAGCGATCGGGAGGCCAATCTAGAACTGGGTAACACCAGGGAAGGGGTTGGGCCGGGGAAGGTCCTGAGCTGAGGGGCGGCGACCCGGCGGAAGTCGCGCACCCGCATGGTGGGAAGTCGAAGCTGACGAGCGAGCATTCTGGGAAACAACGGGGGAGAGGTCAGGGAGATCCAAGCCGGCTGTCAATGCGAAGAAGAAAGAAGGTGCCTCTAAAAAAACATACAAATGTAACCCCACTGGGAGACGGTTCAGTTCATGAAGCAAGGGCACAGGATGGGTAGTAAGTAAGCAAGACGAATGGGCCACCTCTCTCTCTTTGGATCCTCCCAGTTGGTGGTTCCTTCTATTGGTGGTTTACAGCAAACAGCCAGTTAAAGCCGAAGCTCGGAGCAGTGCTAGCCCCAACAGCTTCCGCGAATTATTGTGACCCCCCAATTAATTCATTATTTAATAAAACCGTGTTTGCGTAAACATGCTGGCCCCAGGGACTTTTGGAATTATGGTAAAATGCTATAGGAAGAATGCCAACGTCCCTAATTAGGCTCCCAACATGAACTGCCTATCTATATCTTGATCGATCGGCCAAATGAACCATCTGCACGATTTATTAAACTAATATAGGGTAAGAACGCAGTCCGATCGTGTCGAGAGTGCTGCTGTTCCGGGCACTCACTACCTTCCCACATTTCCATGGTAATAATGGCGGATCCGGAGTAGGGTGGAGCATATTTGAGCGGTCCAGGGAGTGGCTAACACGCCCAGAAGCACCAAGGGTGTCTCGCCCTTCATGCCGGCGGGCTGCGCAACATGTAGGCCCACGGCGGCAAGAGCGTCCCGGTCCCAGAGGCAATTGGCAGATGGTGGATCTGTCGTCTGGGGTAGATAAGTTAGATCCAATAGCATGGCCAAGCACTGTTGCAGCAAAGGGGGGGCGAAGAGAGAGGCGGTGTTATAGCAGGGTATGGGTACCAATGGAAGACTACCACCCTTCGGATGAAGGTCGGCGGAGGCCTGTGGTCGGGCGGTGCTTATCGCAATATCCCCCAGGTAGACATTAGGGGCATTTGGTTTGGGCACTAAGCAGGATTTGTAGTCGGATAAAAACGACTCGGGGAGTGGAAAAGAGCTATGTGTGTTATTAGAGGCATCGACTGGATTAGGAGTCGACGGTTGAGTGGGTGAGATAGTATCGATTGTAGAGGTGATTTCTGATTCAGGTTGCAGATATTCGCTAGGGAATGCCAACACGCACTGCAGCCGCATGGCCGAAGAAGGGGCGTCCCACTCGGCAGTCGTTATAGTCGCCGGGGTTTCGGTAGGCGGGTGTCGAAGCCAGTATACAGCAGGGTGCTTTGCGTATAGGAGCTCTTGGGGGACCCATTTCTTCGAGAATGACCGCGGGGTCACTAGATATGTTGGAGCTGGAGCTGGCTCGGTGGATATGGGAGGGGCTGGCATTCTGGCAGGTGTGGTTGAAGGTGGCCCAGAGGTCGCTGGCGATGGACTATTGCTCGAGTCCGTCGAAGACAGTCGGCGGAAGTTACATTGCCTGGCCTGCCAGAACCAAGTAAGCTGGGCCACTAGTTGTAGGCTCAACATGCGGAATACATAGTTGGGTAAGTCGGAGCGGGTGTAGCAGGGCGTCGTCATGGGTTTAATCACCTTGGACTTCATTTCCCGTATAAAATTAACGTGAGTTAGGGTGTAAATCGATCGGCCATTCTTGGTAGGTGTCAAGGGACTCTGAAAGGCTAGCCAAATGGGGCCGCTATCTTCAATAATACTGGCAGGTGGGGTGTTCAAGCAGGTGGCGGGGTCGTTTCCAGTACGGTCTGGGGGCGGTGGGACATTCTGCGCAAGCCGGAAACGCGCCAAGAATCCCGCTGGGAGGTGGCGGCGGGTAAGATGGCATTCCCGAATGGGGCCGGCTAGGACATGGGCGTTGGGATCGGCGACAAGGGCGTTTCGGAGGCTAACCAGACGGGGGTCGGTGAGGGGTGGGTTGGCTGGCTGGGGCAAACCGCGGCGGTGGCGGCGGCCGATCCACTTTGTATTAACTCGAGGGGCCATTAGGAACAAGCTCCAGTTTTTAAATGAGGGATGTGTAAGATAACAACGACTGGGGTGTCCAAACTCCCCATCTACTTAGTGCCGGCGGGGGTTGCGTCAGGGACCTGGTGGTGATCGGGTAACATTCGGAACCGAACGGGGAATCTGTTCGTTAGAGCTGCGGCTTCAGCACAGGCGAATCCACGTTTTCTTCTAGGATGCATACAGGAGGGTGGGTAAAAAGGCCGTTTCTCGCATGTATAAGAAGCCCCTTCCTCTCGGTTCCACACTCATTACTATTCCACCTCTACTTTCTTCGCTACTGCTCTTTACAATCAGCGGATTTAGCCCGTTCTATACTCATTCCTTTCGCCAACTGATCCATTCCCAGAAAAAACGCCAGAGTTCTTGGGTAGCCTCTGCCCTACTATCCCTTCTGTATCCTATCGATTTTCCTTATTAATATACTACTGACTCTTCCTCGCTGGCCACAGTCAGTGTTAGCACACGGTCCGTCTCCTACTTAAACCCCCCCTAAACACACCCTCCGTGTGGTGGTCCCTCAGCCAATCCCTTTTCGTCGTTCCTCCAACTCCCTAAGCCCCCGCACCGTCCGCGTGGGTGTTGTGGCTCGTACTACTACCACTACCAACCAGCCCATGATCGCACAGCAAGCCCTCCCCGCCCATTCTCCCCTACCTACCGCCGGGGGTCCCCCTGCCACGGGAGCGGCTGCCCACGGGCAGGCACCTGAAGTCTTTTACCAAGACCCCACCACGGACTCCGACCTTGACGCCGCCATTGATGCCGCTCTCGCCACACTCGAACCGGACCACTACTATGGCCACACTCTGGCCCCTGTGTTCCGTCCCACGCCCCTCCAGTTCCGGGACTTTTCCCGCTTCATTGCCGCTGCGGAACCGTACGCCCGGCGGGCGGGGCTCTGTAAAATCATCCCCCCGCCCGAATGGTTGCAAGAGCTACACCATCACCAGGTCCAGGAGCGGGGTCTTAAAGCGGAACCAACAGTCAGCTCCGCTCCCACCCAGCGTATCTTCTTGGCCAGTGACGACTTTCCGCCCATGCGCCCCTTAGTGCAGCACTTTGAGGGTTCCAAGGGCATCTACAAACAGTACAACGTCGAGAACCACCGTAAAGTCAGTTTATCCCGTTTCTATGATCTATGCGTCGAAGCCCGCCATACCCCGCCTAAATCGCCCCCTCTGGCCCAGCCTACCTCCGTAACCGACTCCCCCGCCTCCGCCCCACCAGCGGGCGTGTTTATCGACTTCGATCGCCAGCTAGCCTACACCACCGCTCGCCAGTTATCCATACCGTCATTACCGCTCCAGGGCAGTGATGATGCCGACTCCATGGACCACATGTCCCCCGCCCAGCAGCCCAAGCTCGTCGATTACTTCAACGACCTCGATCGCAACTATTGGCGTAACCTATCCTTTGGTCCGCCCCTCTACGGGGCCGATATCCCCGGCACCCTGTTCCCCCCTCCCCCGGTGTTCCCCACCTGGAACCCCCAGGACCTGGGTACCGTTCTCAATCGCATTAATATCCCCATGCCTGGCGTCAACCAGCCCTACCTTTACCTAGGCATGTGGAAATCGACCTTCGCATGGCATGTCGAGGACATGGACCTGTACTCCATCAACTTCCTGCACTTCGGGCAGCCCAAGAGTTGGTACTGCATCCCCCCTGCCCACCGGGCCCGCTTTGAACGGGCCATGCAGAGTATATTCCCGGAAGATGCCCGCACCTGTTCCGAGTTTTTGCGCCACAAGGCCTTCCTGGTCTCTCCGAGTATCCTAAAGTCCCAGTACGACATTCCGGTCCACCGACTGGTCCAGACCCAGGGCGAATTCATCATTACCTTTCCCAATGGCTACCACGCCGGCTTCAACCAAGGGTTCAATTGTGCCGAATCGGTCAACTTCGCCCTGCCTTCATGGGTACCCTTGGGTAAGAAGGCGGCACCCTGCAAATGCATCGGCGATAGTGTGCGTATCGCCGTCGAAGAGTTTTACCCGGATAATTTGGGTGACACTGACTACTGGCGGGAGCAACGTCGGGGGGACTATAACGGCCTAACAGAACGCTGGGCCTTGGAAAACAGCAGTCCTCAATTAACCCCGACCAAAGCCAAGAAACGCCCGCTGAGCCAGGCCCACCAGGACTTGACCCAGGCCTTGGCCCCCCAGCCCGTCAAATCCCGGACCACCTCCGTCCCAGCTGATGGTTTGCCCTTGACCTGTCAGGCACTGACCAAATACTACGCCCTACCGTCCTCCCCTGCCTGTGTGGCCACTTTCGTTAACCAGTCGGATCGTTGTGGGATCTGCTGGGCAACTTTGGCAACCCAAGACTCGGTGGTGGAATGTAGTGGGGAAAACTGCCGGCTACGAATTCATCCAACCTGCGAACCCTCGGCGGTCACTGGGACTGCGGATCCCTGGCGGTGTTTACGTTGCCACGTAGGCGCACAGGAGCTTCGCTGCGCGCTATGTCCCGTGTCCAATGGGGCACTTTGCCTGATCAGCCCCCTGGAGACCCTACGCAAACTCCGCCGCATGCGACGCTCTCACTATACACTCGACCTACTGCGGCTACTACGGCAGGCCCCACCCAACGAGCGGGCCACTTACCTACGGTTTGCCCACCCCATGTGTGTGCGTTGGATACCCGAAACGGAACAGCTTACTGACCAATTTCCGTTCCCTCTAAACGCGGAAAACGCCGAGGTGGTGGATGGGGAGTCCACCATATCGCGGTCGGATATTTACGCTGCCGCTTTTGGACTGCCGGTTCCTTCTGGCCCAGTTCAGTCCCCGCATTCCTTTGAACGGCCATATGCCCTGACCGCTGGTTACGAGCTCATCCCCAAAGCCCGCTGGGGCTTGAAGTGCTTTATTTGTAAAAGCAAGGATGGCGCCTGTGTACAATGTGCTGAGAAGCGCTGCTGTGTTCCTTTCCATGTGTCATGCTTGCTGCTGGTTGCCTCTTTGACCACTGCGTGTCCTTCATCAGATGTTGGCGACCCTGCAAAGCGGATTACCCCCCAATTGGACCTTGAAAACCAGCTGGTCTATTGTGCTAAACATAATCCCCCGCCACCGCATTCCCAATAAGGGGAAATGGGTGCCATTTTCACTAAAACTTTTCTTAATCTTTTGTGTATGTACAAAGTAGCCGCAACTTGATGTTGTTTATGTTGTTTGTATCCGTGTCTGTTCTTCTCTTTAGTAATATCTTCAGTATTTAAATCAAAATGGCCGTCAGGCTAACCCTACCCTATATATAACACTAATTAACATAGAATCTTGCCACTAGGCACTCGTCAAGTTTCAATACTCTAGCCAGGGTTTACACCCATGTACACTATAATAATCAGGTTGCTATTTTTTTGGCTAGTTGAGGGATTGTTCCATCACGCCTCTGTCCATTAGAGTAATCATGAGTCATGGGGTGTATCACCATCGCTTCAGCCCTCCCAGGCATTCCCTTATTAGTCCGGCTAAGTGTGGCCACGGTTGTTACCCCGCTAAATAAAACTAATATCTGAGGCCTCGCCTTGTTCAATGATCCAGCCCACACATTCTAATACAACTAATCTTTGCCACAGATTATAGGCTTCGAACACGGCTGTCTGGTGGGTCAACCTGAAGTTATCGGTGCTCCAAATTAATGTCAAGCCAGCTGAGTTTAGAAAATACACGCTGATTCCCACAAAGCAACCAGGTAAGTGCACCTTTATTTTGCAAACTTTCTCGAGTAGTTTTGCCTCCTGAGGCTGCCTGGGGACCTGGTTGTACTCTACTCCAGGCTCAACGAGCTGCCTTGATACGACGGGCTATCCAAACCGTAGTCGGCACTGGCGTTTGCTTCAGCTGTTTAACCATGGAAGTATATAGCCCCTGTTTACTCAGATCATTGGTATGGTATAGTGAGTCCTTCCTGATAAACTCATGGAAGTTAAGAATCACCGTTTATATCCGCGGAGATGCAAGGTGCTAAGGATGAATGGCTGCTACTGCGCCACGTCAGCATGTATCCGCCGCAGTCCGACCATTTTATTGTCTTACCACAAGCAAAACGGCATTCCCATTCCCCGCTGGAGGTGAGAGAAGCGGAAACGACTGCGTGCAACTTTGCAATGAACAGCTATACTCTATAGTACACCCCCTCACCACTTTTTGTTGCCCGTATACTATTTTGAAGCTATTTAGATTTAAATATATATATATATATTTCGATACCTACTATTTCCATCCAATCCCAAAGTAACATTCCCCTAGACTACCCACCCCCCAATTGACACATGGATCATTCGACACTGCTGGCCAACTACTACGACCCCGTGGCCGCGCTCACGCAGCCCCCCAGGGATTATGTTACCCTTCGTGATGTTCAGCGCTTGTCCACCATTCCGACAACGACCAATCGTCGGTCCAAGAATCGTCGAAGTGAAGGTGAGTCCCCTATTAAAAAATTAAACAGGCTCCGACTGGTGCTTAGCATAGCGATGGGCTGATAGTCCAGTTACCTACCCATTGGTTAGGTCGAATTCGATTGGGTGAAACTGCCAGCTAATCCCAAGAAGTTATTGCCGATTACCCCACCTCGATACAACCCATTCCACTGCATTAGAAAAACAGCCCGAAGGTCTGCGATTACGCAAAGCCCGGGTAAAGGCCCTGAAGAAAGGCGGTTCAGGAGGCCCCCTTAAACCTCAGGTAAGTGTGGTATTAATTACACCAGACCAACGATTACTTCATAGCATAATATAGACTGGCTCCTATTAGCTATAATACCCTCGTAGCCGAATAGCCGTCGCTACCCCAATTGGCTTCTCTATATCCCTAGTGTAGGGGCGGTTGTTTGGCTGCTAGTCGAAGGGAAACACTCTAGTTTAGTTCTCGCTGGACTGAGTACTCCCCTATCGTACGAGGCACCGGTTTATTTTACCGGTTAAAAAAGGCACAACCTAACCTGTCCCACAAACCTCTTTCCCCACTCCATCTGTGCACACTATTCGAATCTCTTAATCGTCCTACGGATACCTAATCGGAATAATATCCATTAGTCCGTCTATCACGCCAACGAGTACCCGCATGTCTACCAAGCCCACCGGGGCGGCAATGCCATATCCATTTACGGTGACAAATTCGCCTTACCCGAGGGCACTACCCGTCAGGACTATCCGGACTACGAGGAGATTGTCATTCCCGTCAGTAACCGGGCCCCCGATCTTCCGACCGAGAAACCCATTGAAATGGGGGATATGGATCTCCTCTGCCAACTCACTTTCCGCGGCTATAAATCTCTCAATCGTATCCAATCGATTGTATACCCTACAGCGTACCAGTCGAATGAAAACATGCTGGTGTGCGCGCCCACTGGTGCGGTAAGTTAACTACCGACTCTTATCCATCAACCCATTAGTATAGTGATTACCCAACAAACCCTGTCACTTATTGCCGGGCCAACTCCCACCCTACTCTCCGCTAATACCGACCTATACCCTTTTCGCTTTTATGGACCTATTCCTGCTTTCTACCTTGCATGAATCGGCCTAATGTATGCCCTTATATCCCGCTATGCCATTCTCCTAATTCAGGGTAAAACCGATGTAGCTATGCTCACCATGCTTCGCACCATCTCGCTATTCTGCGAGCCGAAACCATGGACGGTCAATCCAGCCGATTACCCTCAGCCCAAGCCACAGACTAAAGGGCCCAATACCAGCAAGAAACCCGCCCCAACGTCCCACCCCTTCGTAGTGGACCGGGAAGCCATGAAAATCGTTTACGTTGCTCCTATGAAGGCTCTTGCGGCCGAAATTGTACAGAAGATGGGCCGCCGGCTGAAGTGGCTGGGTATCCAAGTACGCGAATTTACCGGCGACATGCAGCTCACCAAGGCTGAGGTCAGCGCCACCCAAGTGATTGTCACCACCCCCGAAAAGTGGGACGTGGTTACCCGCAAGGGAACCGGCGACGGAGATCTGGTCAAGAAAGTGCGGCTGCTCATCATCGACGAAGTACACCTTCTGCACGAAGACCGTGGTTCGGTGATTGAGAGTATCGTGGCCCGAACCTTACGGCAGGTGGAAACCAGTCAATCTATGATCCGTATTGTCGGCCTTTCCGCCACCCTGCCTAATTTCCTGGACGTGGCCCAGTTTCTCCGGGTCAACCTCCACGAAGGCCTCTTTTTCTTCGATGGCGGGTTCCGGCCCGTACCACTGGAACAGCGCTTCCTGGGGGTCAAGGGAAAACCCAATTCCCCCACCTCGAACAATAACCTAAACCGGTGCTGCTACCAAATTGCGGCGGACCTGATCCGCCAGGGCCATCAGGTCATGGTGTTTGTACATGCGCGTAAGGAAACCGTTAAAACCGCGCAATACCTGCGGAACAAGGCCACGGAAGAAGGCACTATCACCGACTTTGAGGCCGTTGATCACCCCCAGTTTGGCCTTTACCAGAAGGAGGTTGGCAAATCGAATAACCGTGAATTACGTGAATTGTTTTCATTCGGGTTTGCTATCCACCACGCGGGTATGCTGCGCTCGGACCGCAATTTGGTCGAGAAACTGTTTGCCGAAGGGTTGGTGCGGGTCCTTTGCTGTACCGCTACCCTGGCCTGGGGGGTCAATCTCCCCGCGTATGCGGTCATCATTAAAGGCACCCAGGTCTATGATGCCGAGAAGGGTAAATTCACCGACTTGTCCATCTTGGACGTTTTACAGATTTTCGGTCGAGCCGGTCGGCCCCAGTATGAAAGTCAGGGTGTGGGCCATATTTTGACCACCCACGACCGGCTGGCCCATTACGTGGGGGCCATCACCCAACAACATCCCATCGAGTCTTGTTTCGCCCGGAATCTGGCTGACAACCTGAACGCCGAAGTGGCCTTGGGTACGGTAACCAACGTGGATGAAGCCGTGGTTTGGCTGAGTTACACCTTTCTTTACGTCCGGATGCGTAAAAACCCTCTGGCCTACGGCATGTCGCTCGCCGAGGTATTGCAGGACCCCCTGCTCGGTAAGCGGCGGGTGGACCTGGTGACTCAGTCCGCCAAACTCCTCCACCGCCTGCAGATGGTTCTGTTCCATTCGGAGACGGGGTACTTGGCCCCCAAGGATTTAGGTCGTATCGCGTCGGCCTATTATATTCAGCACGCCACCGTCGAAACCATTAACCAGTTCCTACGCCCCCGTATGACTGAGGCCGACTCTCTAGCCCTCCTGAGTCTGAGTTCCGAATTTTCTCAGATTAAGGTCCGCGAAGTAGAGGCCAAGGAACTGGACGTCCTCCTCCACCACGAATGCTACTGCGCGGTCAAGGGGGGAGCGGATACCAGTTACGGCAAAGTCAACATTCTGCTCCAGGCCGCGATCAGTCGGGCCAGCGTCCAGGACTTCGCCTTAATATCCGAGATGGCCTATGTGCGCCAAAACGCGAGCCGAGTGCTTCGGGCTCTATTCGAGATTGCCGTCAACCGCGGCTGGGGCCCCACAGCGGCCGTCCTGCTGGCCCTCAACCAATGTGTCGAAAAGCAAATGTGGCCCTTTGAACACCCACTCGCGCAGTTTTCTCCCATCCTCCCGTACGAAACGATCCAGAAGTTGGAGAAAGTGGGGCATGCCAAATCCATTGCGGCCATGCGGGATATGGAGCCCGGTGAGCTCGGCCAACTAGTTCGTCACGCCAAAATGGGGGAAAAGCTATACCGATGTGCGTGGGAGTTCCCCCGTCTGGAAGTCGAAGTGGACGTGGCCCCCATTACCCGCTCGGTCCTCCGGGTCCACCTTCGACTGACCGCCGACTTCCGGTGGAACGATAAGGTACACGGGTCGGTGGTGCCGTGGTGGATTTGGGTGGAGGACAACGACCATGCGGATATTTACCACGTCGAACATTTTCTACTACACCGGTACGGCTATCAGGCTGAACACACCCTAGATTTCACCGTCCCCGTACACGAGCCATTGCCCCCGCAGATTTATGTGCGGGCCCTATCGGACCGGTGGTTGGGAGCCGAGACGGTGACCCCTGTGTCTTTCCAGCACCTCGTCCTACCCCAGCATGACGCCCTGCATACCGATTTACTGGACCTCGACCCTTTGCCTGTGTCCGCTCTGGCCGACCCCATCCTGGAGAAGATTTGCCGCCCCCGCTTCGCCTACTTCAATCCCGTGCAGACCCAGATTTTCCACACTCTGTACCGAACGCCCCACAATGCCCTGGTGGGTGCCCCCACGGGGTCCGGTAAAACGGTGGCGGCCGAATTGGCCCTGTGGTGGGCGTTCCGGACCTACCCGGGTAGCAAAGTGGTGTATATTGCTCCCCTCAAGGCCCTGGTGCGTGAACGAGTCACGGACTGGCGGACCCGTTTGACCCGCGCCATGGGCAAATCCCTAGTCGAACTGACCGGTGATGTAACTCCCGACCTGGAATCGGTTAAGCGGGCCGACATTATCGTCACCACCCCCGAGAAATGGGATGGCATTAGTCGAGGTTGGCAGGATCGCCCCTACGTACGGGCCGTTTCCCTGGTCATTATCGATGAAATTCATCTTTTGGGTAGCGAGCGTGGCCCGACGTTGGAGGTTATTGTATCGCGAACCAACTACATTAGTGCCCATACGAGTCGTCCGATCCGTATTGTGGGACTCTCTACGGCTTTAGCCAATGCCCAGGACTTGGCTGACTGGTTGGGGATCCCCAGCACCCCACCTACCGGGAAGGCGGCTACTACCCAAGCCCCGGGCCTCTATAATTTCCGCCATTCGGTACGACCTGTGCCCCTGGAGATCTTTATCGACGGCTTCCCGGGTAAGCACTACTGCCCCCGCATGGCCACGATGAACAAACCAGCCTACCGGGCCATCAAAACCCACTCGCCTCGCCAACCCGTCATTATTTTCGTTTCGTCCCGGCGCCAAACTCGGTTGACCGCCCAGGACTTGATCGCCTACTGCGGTATGGAGGAGAACCCCCGGCAGTTCTTACACATGCTCGATTCGTCTGAGTTGGAAGACCGTCTATCCCAAGTTAGCGACCCCCACCTCCGCCTTACCCTAGGATTCGGTATCGGATTGCATCACGCCGGTTTAACTGACCAGGACCGACGCCTGGTGGAGGAGCTCTTCTTGCACTGCAAAATCCAGATCCTGGTGGCCACCAGCACCCTGGCCTGGGGTGTCAATTTGCCCGCCCATCTGGTCATCATCAAGGGGACTGAGTTCTTTGATGCTAAATCCAAGAGTTACGTCGACTTCCCCATCACCGACATTCTCCAGATGATGGGTCGGGCCGGCCGGCCCCAGTTTGACTCCTCCGGGGTGGCCCGGATTTTCGTCCAGGATAGCAAGAAGGCCTTCTTTAAGAAGTTTCTGCACGAACCCTTCCCCGTTGAATCCAGCCTCCATAAATGCCTGACCGACCACATTAATGCTGAAATCACCAGCGGGACCATCCGAACCCGGCAGGATGCTCTGGAATACCTGACCTGGACCTACCTCTACCGGCGTCTGCGGATGAACCCGACTTACTACGGCGTGAAGGAAACCCGGGAGCGTGACTTTAATATTTACTTGTCCGAGTTGGTGGACGGTGCCTTCCGAGCCCTGGAGGCCGCCCACTGTATCGAAGAGGTCACGGAAGAAAGTAAACCCCCGGGCCAAATAGCCCGCCTGCCGATGTCCCTGGCCCAGATCCGCATGGCTCCCACTCGACTGGGCCGTATCGCCTCCCATTACTACCTGAATTACCGTACCGTCCAGCACTTCCAGACCACCCTCACCACGCAGGCCCTAGCCGCGGCATCCAATGGCCTGGCCGCCCACCACCCGAGCGGTTTCGTACAACCCCTGCTCCGGATCCTGTGCGATGCCGTCGAATACTCCGAACTCCCTGTCCGACATAACGAAGACCTCGTCAACCGCGAGTTGGGTCAGGCCCTGCCCCTCGCCATCGAAGCCCCCTGGACCTATGCCAGCCCCCACGCCAAAGCGTACCTCCTGCTGCAGGCCTACTTCGAACGCATGCACCTTCCGGTGGCCGATTACACCACCGATACCCAATCCGTTCTGGACCAGGCGGTCCGGATCATCCAGGCGATGGTCGATACCACCGCGGTCCTGCCGGACCAATTCAACACCTGCTTGCAGACGATGATGCTGATTCAGGCGGTCAAACAGGCCATGTGGCCCCATGAATCGCCCTTGCTCATGCTTCCGCACGTCGAAAATGAACTTTTAATTGCGTCAGCAGGGGGGAATCCCCCTACGGCCGCGGCACTACCCGAACTCATGGTACTGGAGGACATTCCTTTAATGGATACATTGGCCCGTACCTTAAGGACCTTGAATTCAAATCAGTTGGCGGATGTGGCGAGCGTAGTGCGGACGTATCCTATCATTGATATGAGTCATTCGGCGACAATGAATCAAGTGGGTCCTGCCGATATGTCTACTACGAATAAGGTGACTGTCAATGTCACTCTAAAGTGGACCAAGTACGCTTACCGACCGGCCACTAACGGCGATTCTCCGCCGAACAATGGTACCGGCACCGGCGGAAAGAATCATGATAATACCAATCATAAGCGGATCACCACCATCGAGCCCTGGAAACTACCCCCGGGCCAGGCCTATGCCGAGCGATTCCGTAAACAAGCCAACGAGGGGTGGTGGCTCGTGCTGGGTGACCCGACCCGAAACCGCCTCGCGGGGCTCCAGCGCGTGGCCTTCCAGGTATCCCAGAATACCGCCTCTCCGACTGTTACTGCGTCAGTGAAGGCCAAATTTGAAATTACCGACCCGGCGTTACTTCCCGCCCAACTGCGCGATGGGGAACCGACTCCGCATTGGTGTCTGTATTTGATGAGCGATGTATACGTTGGGCTAGATCAGCAACAAGACGTTGCCGTGTAAGTGGGCAAAACAAGGATGGCTTGACTCTGAAATTATCAGCCAGCTTTTCGATTAACTTAATATCTCAGCTTGGGAATAATAAAAGTCGTCAATATACTGATTTCAGTTTGGAATAAACTAGCCTTCATGGCACCCCTCAACGGCTCTCCATTAGTAGAACATTTGAATAGTTTCGTTTTAAAGTGAGATTGCGCTAAAATTGCCAATATGGCTAATGAGTTGATTATGGGTTCTTTATTCAGATAGTAGTGTAAATTTACAAACAGTAATAAATTCCGATTACTTTGGGCTAGTGGTATACTGGTGGGCAGAGAAGAAAAAAACAAGCTTTGCTAAGAAGAAGCGATGATAATAAAGACAGAAAGGCGTTTCTAATGCTCCAATAAAAAAGAAATTAAGTCGACTATAATAAGTCCGCAAAAGATCTACAAGAAACAAAATAGGCCGAAGGGAAATATTTTGGACAAGGTATCTATAATTCGACTAACGAATCATCGAGGTATGTTGAAAAACCACCCTGCCCATACGCTCGTACATATCCAGGTAGCTCTGACTACAATTGGGGTCACATGTACCCACCGCCAATTGGCGCAAATACGTGAGGTGGTGGAGGAGGAGCTGGGTGGGGCAAACCGAATCATTGGTCTCCGAAGTGCTTAAGGAAGGGGAGTTGGGAGCGGTCAGAGCATCGGTGGAGATGGACTGATGCGCGGAAACCTCCACCCCCGCCGTCGAAGTTGGTAAGCCCGATTCTACCGGCATCTCGGTGGCTACTGGGGGGTTATTGCCGGTAGCGAGCCAACATTGATACTGAGCATCCATGATCAGGTTACCCACCAGGAATTCGAGCTGGCGTTCGATATCACTCGTGTACTGGTAGAGAATGCGAATGGCCCGACTATCGGCGGGACGTCGCTGGGTGACTGAGCTACCGCCGATGGGCACACTAGTGGTTGCCGGCGAGAATACTAAGGGACGTTGCATCTGCGAACGGCCATTAGGGGAAGTAGGAGCGGTTGGCATGGTCGATGATGGCACAGTCGCGGTAGAAGGACCATTACCGCCACTCATGCTATCAAGGGAGGTGCACAGGGTGCCCAATAGTGACGAAAAGGCGACCCCGCGGGATTGATGGGCAACCACAGAAGCGAGACTGGAGTCGACACAACTATCGGGGGCTCCACCATAAAGCTGGTCCAAGAAATGTGCCTCCAGATGCTGGCGTTGGGTGCGCATAGCCGCTACCACCGCGCAAGTACGCTGAGCCGCATCGTAGCGGCCAGCTTGGACGAGAATGGCCGGTAGGACCGAGAGATAGGCCGTTTCTAGGACCAGCTGCGCGTGTTTACGCTCGGGAGCACTTAGGCCGGTCACGCCAGTTGAATGGAGCTGAATAATGGTCCGGGCTAGGTCAAGGGCACGTTGTAAGCAGAGGTCCCGTTCTACGGCATCACCCCGTTTATGGTGCATGACAACCAACGCCAAGTTAATGTACCAGTGTAGAAGCCAGGGCTGATTCGTTCCGCGAGTAGTGGGTAGACCGACATTAGCGGTCGAGCCCGACGTCAATTGAGGAAGGCGGTCCAGCAGAGCGGTAAGAGCCCGATGGCCCTCGCCGGTACGGATAAACTGGTCGGTATAATGGCGGGTCCGGTTGAGTACAAACAAGTGGGATAGTGTCATTAGAGGGTCTACGGGGTTAGCCAGGACCAATTGGATACGGGGCCATTCCACAGTAAACGCACTACTGCGGGTAAAGGGTTTCCATTCGCCGTCGAGGTAAAAATCGGCGGCTGCGGGTTCGTGCAGGAGCCATTGCCAGTGGTTGTTACGGCCGATGGCGAGGTGAGCGGGACTACTGTCATCTCGCGACCCGGGGGCGGGCAGTGGGGCAGTGCGGGCCGCGGTCACGGCCCAGTTCCACACCCGCCGAGCCACCATATTACGTACATAGCGGATGCCCAAGGACTTGTGAACATGCAACGCAGCGGTGAGCCAAGCTCGGGCCACTGGGTAATTGGGCGTTACCGAGCCCAAACTAAAGGAGCGGAGCCAGGCATACACCTTCATCAGGCTAGGGAGCGACACGTCTTCGTGGAAAAGCTGCAGCTCACTCAAGCGGAGCCAAGTTAGGGAAAGTTCCTGGCCATGACGCTCGGGCAAACAGGCACTAGGGGCAACCAAGCGCACCACTTCCCCGAAGATACGCAGAGCCATGGACCGGTAAGAGCGGGGCAGGGGGGTGTTGTTGATTTCGGCCACTGAGTTCATCAAATGGGAGTGGGAAACGGCCACTGCGGTCTTCGAGACCTGTGCCCTAGTACGCGGTCGATTGGTTCCCGCAGCAGTAGCTGATCCGGTAGTTCTCTCAGATCCTTGTTGACTCAAAGCAGTCGCCGAATCGGCTGGGTCGGTAGGTGTGCTAGTCGTAGTTTCAGATACCGCTGGACGGGTACCATAACGAGCACGCCAGTACTGCCGGTTCTTCTGAGACTTCTGGCTGCCACCGAACCAATCGTCATAAAAGAGGAGGCCGAGAAGACAGCTCAAGAACACAAAGATACGCACCCCCATAAATAAATTGTGGGCCGAAACAACATGCCCAACGTGCTGGGACCAACTGCCGACAAAGGGCAAGGCGGAGAGAGCACGGTGCTGGCCCGATTCCTCGTTGGATGGTCCCGGCCCGTCGAAGAAACTAGCGCAGAGGAAGACGCCCATGACCGCCCGGGCAGGGAATCCGCCTCCACCCGATGATGATCCACCACCGCCGGAGCGAGTTGGTGTGGTCACAGGCGAAGATGATGAACTATCCGAGTCGCTGTGATTGCCCACGGCGCTGGTCATGTCAGTATCGGCTTCGGGGACTGGTCCGGCGGAGGACGTAGTGGATTCAGTAACGGGAGAAGAGTCGACCCGGTGGAGCTCCTCCGCAGCCTCCTCTTCGTCCTCCTCGTCATCAAGGTCACCCATACAGCTGCCACTCTGGAGCTGGCGGATATAGGCGTCAGCCTCAGTCTGGGCCTGGTTACCCAGCGATTCCAAAAGAGCGGCGGCGTCGGGTACGTTTTGCAGCACCAGCTGACGGAGTTGGTCCTGTTCTCGGCGCATGCGGTCATTGGCGCGCCGCAAGTGCCAAACGTATTCCGTAGCTTTGCGTAGGATAGTGGCCTTGTTTAACTTGGATGCGGGTGCAATGCCGTCCACCTCTTTGGGCAGACCCTTGGCGTTCCGGATGGTCTTGCTTTCCCGGGGCGCAGGTCCAGCATCCAGGGAGCTGGTAAAGGACATACCGGTTTGGTTTTCCTCGTCCTTCACCTGCTGGGCATGCAGCAGGGCAGGAATGGAATCTTTCAACTCCCGAATGCGGTCGTTGATGTTATTACGATAGCGCCGCTCAATGGCATTATGGGCGATTCGTCGCTGGTTCTTCACGGGTGGACCGCTGATGGTTCCCTCAGGGGAGCGGGGCACTATAGGCGGACCGACTGCCCCGGGGGAATGGACCCGGCTAATGGCGATTTTGGAGTTATTGGAGGAAGCCCCTGTATCTAATGCTGGGGAAATCGGGATGGGGGCAAGTGAGGCGGTCGGGGCTGGTGGTGTGGAGCTATTGGATGCGATGGCTGGCCGGGCGGGAGAGAGGGACTTGAGGTTCCAGACGGGATTCATACCATGTGGGGGGCGATGTGACGATGGGGGCGGGGAGACCGACGACCCCTTGGGTGAAGTGGCATCAGGCGGCGAGAGTGGGGGTGACGGGGGAACCTGGCGTTTCCGGGATCGTTTGGCCGCCGAGTTGGTGGGGGGGGCCGGTTTAATCGCCTGTTTTTTGGGCTTCTTAGCGGCCAGTTTCGGTTCGGCGGGATCCACTGTATCGGCACTGGGTCGCTTGGTCGAGGCAGACGGGTCGTGGGGGATGACTAGAGCCTCGGGGCTCTGGTGCATCTGGCCCAAAGGAGCGGAGGTGGTGGTAGTGGGTAAGTGCACAGCCGATTGAACCAAGTCATGGAGCAATTTCTGCTGGATCAGTTTAGCGGTCACCGCATCGGTAGCGGCCGACACTCCCCCCAGGGCCGAACCCATGGAGACGGCAGGGTGCATTAAGGAGGGGCCACCAGCGCCCGAAAGACTCGCCAGGGCCAGGGGTGATAAAGTCGAGCCGAACAGGGAGGTATGGGGTTCGGCGGCAGCGGAAGAACCAAACATAGGAAAACTGCCGTCATGGCCGGGGGACATGAGTAAATCGTTCATTGAGGTTTGGAATCCAGGGGTGGTGGGGGTCAGCATAAAGTTGAAGTCGGCGCTGGTCGGCATAGAGGTGGGCACGGTGCCCGAATGGTCAGTATAGCCCAACCCGCTCAGCGGGGAGGAGGCGGAATTACCCAACGAGGAGGGGTCGTAGAGCAGGTGGGCGGTTTCCGGGGACGACAGGGGAGCAGAGCCCGGGAGGCCCACCAAATTGCTCTGGCAAATAGCGTCCACAATATCGCTATAGGTTTGGAATTCGGAGCGGTCTAGAAAGGAAGGGGTAAAGGCAAAGTCGAGGGGGTTCATCAGGTGGTGGGGGTGGTCCTGGCTGTCGGCGTCATGGAGGCCGTTGCCGTAGGGCCCCCGGGACCGGGAGGCGGACGGATTGTCGTGGCCGGTGGACTGGAGACTAGCCATGTCCATTTTGGTTCGACCGACGAGAGAACGGTGACGGTGAAGTGTGAAGAAATGGGGGGTGTTTAGAGGGCCAGGTACTGGAATTGTGTGAGGAGGGGTTGGCGATAGCGGAGGTGAGAGTGGGGTGGGGAGAGTCGTCGGGAATATAAGGAGACTTCAGGGAGTAAGGGGAGGTTGGAATATTAAAGGGGTGAGGGTAATTAGCACAGGTGTAACCGTCCGACAAAGGGAATAAAAAAGAAACGGAGTGGAAACAGAGACAAGGAAGGTCAGCTACGTATGCGTAAGTCAACCCAGTAGAAAAGGAGAGGATTTCGCATATAATCCAAAGGGGCATCCATCACCTATAATGGGCCCCAGTAACCCTCCCTCTCACCCCTATATTAATAGAGTAGTTAGTCTCTTTTGCCTATTCTCGCTGGATGGAATAGCAGCTGGTTACTGGGTAGAGAGAGGAGAAGAGAAGCCTCGCTTGGCAGTGCCCACTTGCCTTATCAGGCCGGCCCATCGCCCTGTGATTGGCTACTCAACATCACCCCACAACCCACGCCATTTTAATGGCCCACCCCAGCTAGCCCTTGAGTTTTCCCCACGCCCTCAAATAGGGAACGGGGGACTTGTTTCTTAAAGTGCGGAACAGCCCATGTATGTGTAGTGCGTCCACACAGATGGAAATCCCCGCATCTATCTATATCACATCAGCCCATCCCATCGGAGTGCCAAACTCCACGAGTTTCGTGGTAATTATCTCTCTACCAGCCACCCTCCATAAGAGCCCTCGAGTGGCCTTTAGTGTCTTAGAACGCCACACACGGGCAGGCTTCCGGCTTAACAGCCCAAAATCATTAGAAAATATCCGAGAAACAGTTATTACAGCGAATCCAATAGTCGTTGCTGATAAGAAAATAAACTAAAATCAGTCGCCTGATACGTGTGGCTTTGATGCAAGACTTTAGATGATTTTATTACACCTAAGGCTTAGTTAAGTGGCCTCGGGCAAATGGGTTAGGTGGGACTGTAGTTCGTCCAAGTCACGGCCAATCGGGGATGCGCCTGGTGGGTCGTACGATGTGGTCAGCGGGGGGGAACCTGCCGAACAATGGCCCAAGGTGTGGAGAACGTACATTTTGGTGATCAAAAATATCGACTGGGTCCCGTGGTCGCTTTGGTACTGCGGTGAGGCCATTCGGAACGAGTCGAGCCAGTTGCCAAGGGGGGCTGTTAAATCACCCCCATTCTGGGGAGTATGGGGGGGTTGCCACGTACTGGTAGGTAAAAGATGCTTTTCAACAAAGTATTGTATCACTCCGATGGCCAGTTCCGTATTGCAAAGGGGCCGGTCGGAGTCATCCATGGTGACCAGGTCCGACGGCTGCGACCAAATTGGCCGTAATGCATCCCGTATAAACGGCAAATTAGCATGCGGAGACGGTGGATTAGTATCGAGTGGCGGGGCTGTTAATCCACAGTGCTCGTGGATGGCTGATAGGTAGGTATAAAAATACCATAGGAATTGCGACTGGTATATGGCAGTTGCCGATAGCGAGGCCCGCGGCAGCATTTCCCAGAACTCCGCCTCGAGACGGGCCAAAAAGGCAGTCGCTTCGGAAAATTGGCCGTCGCCGATAAGGCCTTCGACATGGCGCAGCATGCGGGCAGTCGTGGACGGGTCCTTTATCTGGTACGCAATTGCGAGCGCCAGTGCTTGCATGGCCCGATCATTGCGACGAGACAACACATCTAAAGCTGTACTATATTCACCCAACACAATCCAGCTAGACGATGGTTTAGGAAGAATATTAAACAATTTTGAAATCGAAGTTAGAGCTGTCGTGTCGAGGTAAATAGCTGATGGGGATACCGCCTTGAAGGTAACATTGCCCTAGATGGTATACAACGAGTTAAGAATAGTGAGGCAGAGATACAGTCAAGTTGACCCCTCAGGTAAATAGAGGCAGCATCGCTAATAAAATAAGGGTTAACTTACCATTGGGCCGCCTGTTCCAGATAACCCTTGACTGTCAGTTGGGCCGCTAGTTCCCGCCAGATCGCATCCAGGAGCTCGCTATCATGGCCTAGGCGTAATTTAGCCAAAATCAACGCTTCTCTATCAATAGGGTAAGTAGAAAGAATACAAAGAAGCGAAGAGTGTGTTAGAGAATAAGCTCAAATAACGGGAAAGACGGCAAATTATCTAGAATGGATCTATCAAGCGGTGGAGCCCCTCTCCTTAGGTTCAAATACACCGATTCACTATAATGCATAAACCCCCCTCATTCACACCGACCCACTGATGATCGGGTGAATAGTCAATGTCAGGGGCCCCTGAGCAGTAACGGTCCTATTTACAGGCATCGAATTAATCGTCCAGACACATTGTAACTATACTACTAACCCATCCCCCACTACGGGTTATGCAATCCAAACTTACTTGTACTTCTCAGCTCGGCGGTAGACAGACACCGCCTCTTCGGTCTTATCGATGGCCAGATACAATAAGGCCGCAAAATGCGGTTCTCCTAATTGTTGGGCATACCGTCCGGCCATTTGGTCCATGTTGGCCCGCCAAACATCCAGTCCCGCCATGGGGCTAAGGGCCAAAAAAAGCAGCTGGTGGCCGGTTGGTTCGGCGGACTGGTCGCCGGAATTCAACACCCGACCGAGGGCTGTCAATACCTGCCCCTTCCAAATATCCAAAGTGGCCGAGTATAGGTGCGAATGGACGCTACCCCGGCCTTGGTGTAGCCTGGCCTCGTGGTCGACTAATTTCCAAATGTCGACGTTATCCCCAAAGAGAAGGTTGGCCAACTCCCCACCGGCCGGACGCGTCTGGTCTGGAATATCCGCGCTTGAATGATTCGCGTTTGGACTTGGTAGGATAGGAAGTCCGAAGCCCTCGATGGGTGGATCGGCCGGATGGGTGGTACCTGTCACCGTTAATAGTAACTCCCAGCATTGTCGCTGTTGGCTACTCTTGGGCGACGCCGTGAGCAGTTGATTGAGTTCCGGAAACAATAGCGGAGCTTTAGTTCGCCGCCGCTTTTTGCTGATACCCGTCTTGGAGCTAGTGTCGGACATACCGCTACTATTGGTTGCCTTCAACTCGACTGCGCCCGGTCCCTTGGCCACAGAAGGGGCTTCTTTGCCTGATGGTCCGGATTTGGGGACAGGCTGAAGTACCCCTGGCGTGTAATCAGCTTCGGCTTCGTGCTGTAATCCAGTCGACGACGGCTCAGACGCTGGAGGAAGTGTAAGTCGGGAAGCCGGACCTACCGAACCAGTAGCGGGCGGCGGGGGAGGGCGCTGGAAGTTCGCCACGGGCACGAATGGCTTGTTAACATTAGAGTGTTGGGCCAGAGACCAACGCCGCACGGTCTGATCGTCAGAACCGCTGAACAGGTAATTAGGGTCTACGAGGTCCCAGGTAACGCTCAGGCACCGCCCCTGATGGTCTGTGAATAGTGCCGATGGCTTCCCCGTTAAACCATCCCAGACCATGGCGGCACCGTCTACCGAACAGGTCGCCAGCCGAACGTCCGAGGGATTCGGATGCCACTCTAGACTCGTCACATCCCGACTGTGGTGTCGGAAGATGGTGAGGGAAGTAGTAACGGGCAATAAAGTGTCCTCCAGCTCCGGGTCAAGCCGAACAATTGTGATGTCATGGATACTGACCGTCGAGTCCGATGACGCAATGGCCACCAGCCAGTGGTCCGATCCGTTGGGCCGAGCCAGTCGCTTGCACCGGATACCGTTAATCCATCCCCGGTGGCAGCGGTAGGTACGAACCAGTCTCAAGTCCGGCAGCCGGTAAAGTTCCACTGATCCGTCGGTATTGCCCAATAGAAGAAGGTGAGGGTCGGTGGGAGAATCCAGAGCCACTTCGCACCGCTTTAGGTCTGGCCCAGGATGGCTCTTCGCCAGGCTGGAATTTCGTTGACTGGCTATCTGATCTAGTCGTTTGGCGGCTTGTTTCGGATGGCTTTGGTTTAAGCACAGCACCTGGCCATCCGCACCACATGATAGGAGGGACCAGCCCGGGTCGGGAGTGGGTGCATCTATATCAGAAGAAACGACATTGATTCGAGCAGAAGGGCACCAGACGAGAGAATAAACTGTGGATTTGTGGTAGGACTTGAATGTAGTAGAGCTATCCTTACTAGTGTCGAACAGCCCCACGCCCCCCTGCTCCGTTCCATAGGCCAGGACGGTATCGTTGGTTGGATGAGTAGCCAGACTCGAAATTTTACCACGCAGTCCCCGCCAGAGGAGGGTGGAGTGGGAAGGATCCCCGGGATGGGTGTAGTGCCAAATGCGAATGGTCCCGTCCCCACAGGCCACCACAACCCGTTCGGGATCTAAGTCAGACACCGCTAGGGCATAGACGTGTCCCCCTAGTGCCTGGGCCGATCGAAGGCGTTTTCCAGTCGCAGTGCTGTACTGGTTTACCGAGCGGTCCATGGAGATGGAGTAGAGTTGGTCGAGGTTGGGGATGGTCCGAAGGTTGAAAATGGTACGCGAGGGGGTGTCCTTAAATGGGGAGCGCGCATCCAGTCGATTAGGTACAATATGCCATAATAGAATGCCGCCCAGATATGAGCCACAATAGACCGTGTGGGGTTCACGGGGGTGCAGGGTTAACGCAATCCATACCCGGGTCTTTTGGTGATCGGTGTAGTAGCCTTTAATCTTGGGCAGTTTGGTGTGTTTGACCACCTTTTCTTCGGACACGTCCCACAGGCGTATTGTTTTATCCCGTGAACTGGAAACCAGGGAGTTGGGGGTACTGCCACATATATCCATGGCTTCCAATGTGGGGTCGGCGGGCAACCACACTAGGTCGTGGATTTCTTCGGTGTGCTCGTCGAGTCGATAAAGGGCGGACACGGTAGGGGAGCTGGCCCCTTCTTCGGTGGCTACAGTCATAATGATAATCGATCCATTCTGGTGCCCAATAGCCACCCGGTCATGTCCGTTGGAGCGGATGGCATATACGGCCGAGGTATGGTAATTCGCCCGGGCGGTTGAACCGGTGGCGTGACAATAAGCAACTACCGTTCCCGATTTGTCACCCGAAACCGCCCACGGCCGGGGGGCTGAGCCAGTGAGAGCGAGGGCGGTGACTTCCTGGTTGTGTTCAGTGTGGGTCCAGAGACAGGTTCCCTCGACATAATCCCATAATTTAACGGCACAGTCAGCGGCTCCCGTCAGCAGCCAGGGCCCGGGCACGGAAACCCCGTCGCTGGTGGTGGTGGCGGCCGTGAGGGCCCCGATGCGCTGGGTGTGGGCGCTTACGATGCGGTAGACGGACCAGGTGTCGGTGGCAAGGAATACAATGACATGGCGGGCGGCATAGACCAAGGTGGGGGACTGCTGGGTCGGGTAGGGAATGAGATCGGCCACATGGGCATTGTACCAATTAGGAGCCGGAGGAAGTATCATTTGCCCGGGGCCGTCCATGAAGCGAGAAATGTATATTTGGAAGTGGGGCAACGCCGAAGTGAACAGAGCATTCCTGGCAATAAGTTCCCGGCGACTGGAGTCGTATATCAACTAACGAAAGGCTCCTCTTAATGCGGGACCAACGTGGCAGCAAGTCGAGCTGAGATAAGAGGAGAGTAAGCCTCTCTCTCTCTCTCTCTCTGGGACTGGCTGCCATGGCCTACTATCCCCGTGCATACAGACAGCATACCACTCCCCTCCTCCTTGGACGAAATTCATTTCCCGCCACTTTACTTTCCCCTCCCCTTGACTTCTTCACACCCGCATACACCTGGCAAGGTCCCCGGCCAGTCCCACTTCCTTGCCATTCCTTTATTCTCTGGACTTTGCTCGGTTTATTCAACCTCCCTTGGTTCTATAGCTACATGTGTTGCATGCAACCGTCTAGCTACGTCCTTTCATTCCTTATATATACATATCTCTCTCTCTCTCTCACCTTTCTACATTTGAGAGTCCGATAGCCCCATCTTACTTGTGGCCCTGGCCCAGTCTTTGTTGGCATATGTCCTAACCGCATAGGCCGGGTATACTTCCTACCAACTACCACTATAGCCTGTATCGCTTTCTACCGCTCTATTTTTATATAGCTTTATACATATTAGCATGGCGGATTCGTCCTTACCTCCGACGGCCGCCTCTGGCCCCACCTACTTCATCGGCTCCCGGGTCAAATTCCAGGGCCATTCGGGTACCGTCCGGTTTATGGGGCCCACCGAGTTTGCCGCTGGTAAGTGGATCGGTGTGGAGCTAGACCACCCCGACGGCAAAAATGACGGTTCCGTCAACGGTAAAACCTATTTCCAATGTCGGCCTAACTTTGGTGTCTTTGTGCGATCGTCTCAGCTACGCTCTGAAGCGTCTTCACCTATGCCCATCTCCGCTCTTAAATCACCCACGTTAGGTGCGGTTTCCCATCCCCCTGCCACTATGGCGGCCCCGGCCCCGGGAACTATTCGCGGACGGCGCTCCGAAACCGTCTCAGTGGCCAGTACCCCCCGTATGAAAGTGGGGACGATCCATCCGGGTAGTGCCATGACCAACCCGGCCGCCCGACTTCGGTCCCCCACCACCGTGAGTAAAAATGGTGGGTCCGCCCTGGCTCCCCCCACCCCCCTCGGCGCCCGACTCCTTTCCCCGACCCGCCAGGGCGCTCCCGCACCCCTTTCTTCGCGCTTAGCTTCCCCCAATACCACGCGGGTCCTGCAACCAACCAGCGGTTTGGCTCCGCCGTCCACGGGTGGTGGTGCCCCTGGATCCCGCCTAACCACGCCCCGTCGCTCTCGTGGGGTATCCACCCTGGGTCATCCCGGGGGTCCAAGTGGGGGTCCTCGCGCACCGGGGCCGAGCGAGTCTCCACAACCCAACCGTGCTAAATTTAACAAACGCCTCTCCTACGGGGGTACCATTCGCCCCCCGGCGGCCTCCCCTCAGCCCCTACTGGAGCGGGACATCCCTCGCAGTCCTTCCTCTCGACCCGGCTCAGCCGCTGGTATGACCCCACTTCCCGAACCCCCTCTCCCGGCCCCGGTTGAACCCGAAACCCCCCGGGTACCCTTCACTCCTACCCCTCACTCCCTAACCGATGCTTTCACGCCCTACGGATCCCGGGCTGAGCCCACCCTCACCACCCGCGAGGTGGATGAATTGCGCACTAAGCTCAAGCAGATGGAGGCCAAGCGTAATGAGGATCGCCAAAAGGTCATGGAGGCGGCCAAAATGCGGGAAGAGGCCCTCAAAACCCAGGGCCTGCAGGACAAACTGGCCGCCAAAGTACTCACCATGGCCCAGGATAAGAAGGAATGCGAACGACTGCTCAAGGCTACGCGCGCCGAGCGCGATGATTGGGAGCGCAAGCACAATGATATCCTGGACAATATTGAGGTGCTTACGTTAGACCGCGAATTCGCGGAGCAAAAGGCCGAGACTTACTCCCAGGAACTCCAGGCCCTGAACGATAAGGTCGAGGATCTTACCGAGCGGCTGGAACTGGCCGGAGTCTCCACGGGGGCCGAGCTCAACGACGAGGATGTGCCCCAAACCCTGGAGTATGCAACCCTGCAGCGCCAAAACGACCGGCTCAAGGAAGCCCTGGTCCGGTTACGCGACGTCACCTCTGAGCAGGAGGCGGAGCACCAGCGACGCATCAAGGCCCTGGAAAAGGAACTCGGCCAGGCCCCCGACTACCAGAACCAGGTCACCGAACTCAAGGGCCAATTGGAGCAGGCCGAAACCCACATTGAGGACCTCAAGGCCCGCCTCGACGATTCCATGGCAGCGGAAGACATGGTGGAACAACTCAGTGTGCGCAACCTGGATCTGAATGAAAAGGTGGAGGAAATGAAGGTGGTCATTGAGGATCTGGAAGCCCTGAAGGAACTGAACGATGAAATGGAAGAAAACCATGTCGAAACCGAGAAACAGCTCCAGGCGGAGCTGGAGTTCAAGGACAGTCTACTTCGGGAGCTCCAGAAGAAGCTGGAGGCGTCGGATGAGACCATGGTCGACTACGAGGCTACCATTCAGCAGTTCCGGCAGTTGGTCCAGAACCTGCAGAGTGATCTCAGCGACCTGCGGTCACGCCAGGCCGAACAACAGACCGAGGCCCAGGAACTCACCAGTCAGTCGCAGGCCATGTTGAGCCTCAATATGCAGTTGCAGTCTACGGTGATGAAGGCCCAGGCCAAGGCCATCGATCTGGAACTGCGCAAGTTGGAGGCCCAACAGGCCACCGAGCACTTGCACTTCCTGGAACCCTATCTGCCTGCCACTTTCTTCCAACACGAGAACAACGCGATCCGCTGCCTGCTCTTGTTCAAGCGGCTGGCGTTTAAGTCCCGGCTCCTCACCAAACAGCTCGATCCGCGGGTGGAAAAGTCGGACAACCACATCACCCCGCATTACCTGGGGACCGCCCAACTGCGCCTGGGCCTGACCCGGCTGGGTGGTGCGGCGGCCCAATTCGTGGCCCATCTTACCCAATGTTCCCCCGATACCTTCCTGAAATTCGGGTTCTTGTACCATGACGTAATGGGCATCGAGAAGCGCCTCAATACCCTACTAGACCACGTCCGCCAGGAAGAGGTAACCCCCAAGGCAGTACTGCCCGAAGTGCAGCGCTCGGTGCACCAGTTGGAAACCCTGGTCCAGTCCCATCTGCCGCAACCCAGCCCGCTCACCGCTACCGAAACGTACCTCACCCAAGCCCGGGCGCTCGATCTCCAAGCCGAGGTTATTTTTGCCCAACTTATCCTCGCCCGCCAGACCCTTTTGGCGTCGCAGGGAAGCGAAGACTCGCCCAATTTCAGTCCCGAGGACCACACCCTCTTGCATTCGGAATTCTTTGTACCCCTTGATTCCCTGATTCAGCAGTGTAAGGCCTATAAGGTAGCTTCCACTAAACTTCTCCGTCGGGTCCGTGAGCTTGGCGAAGAGGCTCTGATGGGCATCCTGCAATTCGGCCTTACCGTTGGCGGGGACGGATCCGCGCCGGCTCATCCCACCACCCCCGGGGCGGCGGCCGCTGTGGTCCAACTGTTGACCCCTGCCCTGGTGCCCCGGTTCCAAGCGATTGCCGATGGCTGTTTCAAGCTGGCCAAATACACGCAGGAGGCCCGTACTCTGCTGGTTGATTATGTAGCCAACCAGCAGGAAGACCAAACGGCTCCCGAATTGTCTAGCATTCAGAACAGGCTGTTCGACCTTAGTGAACAGCATCTGGGTCAAACCGAAACGACCCTGTGGACCTGCGCCGCCAAGGCATTTAATTCCCTGAACCAGGAGATGAGCCAGGTGGTGGAGGCCATTGGTGAGCCGACGGCCCTGGTGTCCTACGAACGCACGGATGCTCCGTGGGTGCAACGGGCCCACCAATTCAAGGCCGAGTTGGTGCTTAATGTGGAGGTGGAGCGTAAGCTGCAGGCACTCAACGAAGAAATCCTGAACTTGATCCGGGAGGTTAAACTCAAGGACAAGGCCCTTCAGGAATCGGGAGTCAAGATTGAGCTACTGGAGAAGCGAATGGAACTGGTCAAGAAACAGGTAAGTGGTGTAGAGTGGCCCGGGGTTGCCATAGCCCTGATGATGGCACGGGCTCGACCGGTGGGCGGTAATTGTTTGTCGTTTTATTGCCACCTGTCGATGGTATTTAGAGCCGGGTCGGACTACTATTCTTTAGGCCCCATCTTATAATATTTTTACTGACAATGATTGTATTTTACTATATTACTTACTTTGCCTAGGCCGACACCATTGCTCAACTAGAGGAAAAGATCCAAAAGGGCAAGGAACAGCAAAAGATGTTCGAAGAAGCCATGGAAGGCCTCCAAAACGAACTGGAACAGCTCGAGCTGGAGAACAGCAAGGCCAAAAAGGCCGCGGCGCGGGCCGAGAAACTGGCGGCTCGTGGCAAGTCTGGCGAACTGGACGAGGTGGCCAATATGTCCTCATTGGAGGTGCTGGAGTTGAAACAGCGGGTCGATGCACTGGCTTCGGCAGTGTCCTACCTGCGTTCCGAGAATGTGTTCCTGAAGCGCAGCCAACTTCGCCTTCCCACTGCCGCAACGAGCACCACGGCACCATCCCTGCCCAGTGTGGTACGGGCTTTGGAGCCGTTACCGGTTGCAACTCTAGTGCATTCGGCCAAGACTACCACCCCGCAGTTCAACTCGCTGGTGAGCCAGACTAAGTCTTTGTACCGCGAAGTGCAGGCGGTGAGCGTCTCCCTCAAGGTGATTGATATTACTGGGAAGACAACTTCCACGGCCGATAGCAAGACTGAATCATCCCAGGTGGCGGTCGCACCCAAACCAGCGACAGTTTGGCAGCCATTCAAGACCACGCCGCGGTACGCCTTCAACGCCCAACAAACCCTACTCAATACGCTCCACCATCGCAGCCAGGCCCTCCAGGACCAGGTCCATGCTCTACAAAAGACATCATCCGCTCGGCTTCGGCTCCCAACCCTGGTCAGCGTGGCGTCTCTAGTTCGTTAATTATAGTCACTGGAAATTGCCCCATTTTTCATTTCATTTCATTTTATTTTATATTATATTCGAGGCGGCTAAAGTTACGATGGCAATTTTACTACCATTCCTGCAGTATTCCGGTGGCTCGGTTTTCTTTAAGCAAACTACACATTCTTTATTACTATTTATTTTAATGTTTTTTTTTTTCATTTTGCTTTATGCTCAACCCCGTACTTTTACCTGTCTGTAGTTTATTTGGTGTATTCCACTCGCTATGGAATCGACACCGATAGCACGCATACCACATTTTTTTTCAGTTTTGGATTGATGCTGAGTAAATCTGGCTAAACAACCCCCATGGTTTTCGGCCTATTTTTAACGGCATTAATTCCAGAGTAGAGCAGAGTGTACTTACTTACTATATATTATGGTATACCTTTTATTCCCACCCCTAGGCTATAGAGGACCAATGGCACGAAGGCTACGTGACTGGGAAGTCTTCGTTTTCTGGCCATAAGTAAGCAGTGCACTTACTTATCAACTGTTGTTTCCAACCATGCCCATGTGATATCCTCCCTCCCCACCCGGTGGGTTGTTTGTGTATCATTGGTATGGGCTGAAGGGTGTGATTAATCCATCCATCATCCCTGTTTAAATGGTGTGCACAATACCCAGATTGATAGATAGATGAAGGAAGGAAGGAATACTAGTATGCAGAATAGTAAATACAGTAAAAGTAGTACTCTACACTTGTAGAAGATATAGTGGCGGTGCTGCTCGTTTTGGCGCAGCTCCCCCCAATCAACAATCCGTGAAAAAGAGGCGGCGGGCTTCCCTTCCGGCTTCTTAATGCCCAACCAGCTAAACTGTTCTCCGGAAACACCCGCCCCGCTTTAGCCTGGCTGTGGGTCCTTCTTCCTCCTTTTCCCCCTTTTATAGCTATATATCTCTCTCCTTCCAGTCCCCCGGCTCCATTCCTCTTTTTTTTTGCTGTATTTTATTTCCGGTACAACCCTCCTTGACCTCGTATATATGTGTGTGTAGTTTTCTCTCCTTCCTCCACCTCCTCTGCTTCGTGGAATGTCCCGTCTTTACCCCGTCTTATCCTCTCCGCCTACCCCTATCGCCCCTCATGTCGTTTAAATTCAACTGGTCGAACTTTAGCGAAGCCTTCTACGAGGAAGCTCGCCAGCTCCTAACGAACGCCCTCAATAACGGCAACCTCCCTGATTCCATCGTCGACCGCATCGAAGTCAAGGAGCTCAATCTTGGATCTCAGGTATGCCTAAATACCACTATGGTACACACATACCCCCCAAATGGCTACTGTCTCCGTATATGATGGCCCTCTGCATAGGGGGTGCATGGATACGCCTTGCTGAAGACTATATATACGATATGCCTTACTTGCACTTTGGCGCCCCTGCTCTGCCTTTTTGAGACCCCTCCCCCCTATAATGTCAGAAGAATTGCTCTACTTCTGTGGCGGGTCCATAATGCTGCATTACAGCGACACTGCCCAACCATTGTCTAATTAAATCCATGCCGCTTCAATTATCCTGCTACCTCTTACCATTCCCCGTATATAGCCTCCCGAACTCGATATCTTAGAGGTTGGCGACTTGGGCGAAGACCGATTCCGCGGTCTCTTCCGAATCGTCTATCAGGGCGATGCCCATATCGCTCTCCAAACTAAAGTCCAGGTCAACCCCATGAAGCTGCGCCGCAGTGAAATCAGCCTCCAGCCTCGCTTTGGAGTGCTCGCAGCTGATCAGCCGCTGATTGTCCCCATGCTGTTACGTATTAGCCAGGTCCGCCTACGTGGCACCGTGCTACTATCCGTGTCCCAGCACCGGGGCATCTCCCTGGTTTTTAAAAACGACCCCCTGGAGAGTATCCTCGTCAGCTCAACCTTCGACGATGTCCCCCAGGTGCGTCTATTTCTGCAGCGGGAAATCGAAAACCAGCTCAAAGTGTTGTTCCGGGAAGACCTGCCGGCCATTATCCACCAGCTGTCCCTCCGGCATATACGGCCGAAAGGGGGAGACCCCGAGGCCAAAAATCACCCACTGGAGTCGCCCCACCGGGGGTTCTCCTCGGGCCATCCGCTGGCTCGCGGCCACCGCACCCGCTCCACCCACTTTTCGTCCACCGGAACTTCGTAATCATGACATCATATTCCCCCAAAAATAGATCCTATACCACCCACTTTAGCCCAACCCCCCCTTACCGCCTCTAATCATAGGTGCCCGTCACCCCTTCCCGCTTTATAGACCAATCTAGGTTGCTTAATTGCCTATTCTAGTTTGACTTTGGATTGTCTCAGTACGGGCCAATTCTATACTCTCCCCCCCTACCTCGCACATTTTCCCTCACCTCCCGCTTTTGTACTTTATTCTTCCTCTATCATCATCATGGCGTTGTAATTTTCGCCGGTTATTAAGTAAACTTGTTTAAAAATTAAACTATTGGCGAATGAATTACATCAGCTCGTTGGACTGGATTGTCCGTCTATAAATACGGCAAGGAACACGAACGAATATTATAAAGGCAAGCTCTAAGCTGTCTCGAAATGTTCCTCATTCGGCCAGTACTTCATCGTCCCTTACAATAGCCATAATTGCCTTTAACCAAATTTATGAATATATAAACACACAGTGTTTACAGTCGTGCCCAATCGAAACAAATGGTTTGCTACGATAAACAAGGCACTGGTGTCGTGAATTCTGTTTAACCCGCATCGATGTGAATGGCATCTGAAATGGCAGACTAATTTCCGGTAATGATAAACACACCAAATCCAAATACCCCAAATACGTTCGTTGAACGAAGCTCCAATTTAGGCTGTACAATGATTTGTTATGAATTTCGGTGGGCTAGTAAATAGGCCAATTTTCCCTAAAGGGGGGGCGTATCAGAGTGGGTTAAACTGTAGTATTTTGAATAGGGGCGGCCGGCTAAACAGTCTCTAGCCTGTGACGGTGTGGTGAGCGTATTGGCAATGCGGATGGGGTGCACTTGTAGCCTTGCCATAATTAAACCAATAACAAAGCTTCAAATCATCTATGGAATGGGCCACTCGTTAATTCAGTCCGACTGATAATTGGAACAATTTTCAGGAGTCCAGTAATACCGGTTGTTCCCTTTGCGAATTTGGCAAGTTACCTATATAGCCTTGTCGAAAACAGAGAAAACAAGAGAGCGGGGCCACTCTGCTGGCTTAACTGCCAAGGGGTAATAGGGCAAAGTAGCTGGCACCAGCTTTTCCAGTTCCCCGTTCCGCTACCATACGTTTTGTTATGATTCAGGGGTACGGTCACGACGACCATGACTGATAAAAATCCATACGGTTGGTATAAAACAGAGAGGAGGGGCTCTACTAAGCACAATTGGCCCCTTTGTTGACAGGTCTCAGAGTGAACTATAATAATGATTCGGCTGATTATGGCAAACTTCACGCAATACATAAATGTAGCCCATCCACTGTTGGTTTTGCGTTCGGGAACTCCTGATTGTTTATCGCACGGTCAGTTCACCGCACCCTGAATGAAAATAGGAATTGCTGGCTGGTTCTTACTGGAAGGGCTCCCTTAGTGAATGGTTAGTTATTATAGTCCACGGCAACCCTGGTAAGAACTACGCCAAATAAGGCATTAAACGGTGCAGTGCCCATATGTTAAAGGGATTATGGACTGTAAGTTGGTTCAGTGTCTTGAATTATACCAAGAAAAACAATAACAGTTGAGTGATTTTAGTCGTCAGGGCAGTCAGGGCTAGAGTTCCGGCTCTTCTAGATGGGCCAGCTCACAATTATGCAGGTAATTCAGGTTCTTATTCTAACCTTGCTACCTTAAACGGGTCTTATTGAGGCCAGGGAGTATAAATAGGGCACCCCGCCTCCTTCTAAAAGATAAAAATACTCTCATTCGATTACATCTTCTCTATTTTCTAATTTCCATCTACTTGCTCGCCTATCCAGCGGCATTCCCTTCCAATTTAGTGGACCACACCCTATTCATTCCACGTGCATCCTTGGCCCCATTCTAACCCCTTCACCCTATTCCCCACCGTGCTTGATTACCCTCTCGATACCATTAACCATGAAGGTTTCCATTTTCCTTACCCTTACGCTCGCCGTGTGGCAAGCCAAGAGCTTCGAGCTCCTTCCCAACCAAGAGCTAACCATGAATCCCTGGAGCTTTGGCTCCGACGCTAATGAACCCCAGGAACTGGCCGCCAATGACGACGAATACGGCCCCGACCCCTCCTCCTACGGTGGCTCCAACTCCTACAGTGGTGGATACGGCGGTTACCCACCCCCGACGGCCCATAAACCCCGTCCAAATCCCAAGGCGCCGGTGTATCCCCGTCCCCTTCCCCAATCGATTCGTAAACCCCCTTACAACGCCTCCAAGTCGCAGTACACTGCCGCAATCCCACCCCCTCGTCGACCCCACCCTAACAATGGGCCCCGCCCCCAAAATATCCCGAATAAGCCTCTGCCAACACGCAAGCCCACTACTTCGCCTTCCAAGACCCAATCTACCCGTCGCCCAGTTCCTACCCGCAGGCCTACTCAGCCCCCCCGCAAGGTGAATCCCAGGCCCCAGCCTACCCGGAGACCGCTACCCCCTCGTCCCCGCCCTACCCATCACCCTAAGCGACCCATTCCCATTCGCAGACCTCACCGCAAGCCCAGGCCCGTCCCAACCCGGCCTCATCAGATGCCTAAGCCTATCCGTGGGACCAAGCCCAGAACTCCCCACCACCCTAAGCCTCAGCCTATGCGGAGACCGATGCCCCGCCGCCGCCCTTCCCATATCCCTAAGCGACCCACCTCTACTCGCAAACCCCACCGCAATCCCAAGCCGGTCCCCACTAAGCCACGCCAGATCCCCAAGCCCACTGGAGTAACCAAACCCAAGGCTCAGCCCGCCCGTAAGCCCCGCCCTACTTCGGCTCCCAAGCCCCTGCCGGTCAAGGGCAATAATTCCTTGCCACCCCTTCCCAGCAATGGATCCCGGTCGACCACCGCTAAGCCCCGTCGCCCTATTCGCAAGACTATCCCCCGTCGCAAGCCCTCTCCTAAGCACCAGTCGACCCGCCATCCCGGCCGCCGCCCCCCTCGTCCTTTGGAATGGAAGCCCCCTGTTCATCCCATGAAGCCCCATAAGCCAAAGCCCCCGATGCCCACCCCAGCCGTGCGTACTAAGTCGATTCCCCCGACCCACATGGCCGCCCAGCCCCCCCAAAAGCCCTTGAGCCCCAAGGCTGCTGTCGCCCCTAAACCTAAACCCATTGGAACCACAACATCGTGCAATCCGAACCAACCTAGTTTCCGCAACTACCGCGTCACCATCGATGGTAAATTGGCCATGTCCACTGGTCAGCAGAATCGCCGGGCTTTCCTTGCGGCATTGCAGCGAACCCATATCTGCTACGGCACTTCCCATAATCAGCTCAATGACAATACCGTGGTCCTTAAATTCGACCCCAAAAATTTCACGGCTATAAGCAAACTACCCCACGTCCGCGCTGTGGCCCGTGTCTAAAGCATTCACGTTATTTTCACATTTTTACACCGCACCATTAATCGCAGCATCTCTCGCGGTCTCTGGTATGATTAGTATTTTTTAAATTCCCGTACTTTAATAATTATTGAGTTTAGCTATTTATTGATAGAATCTCCAATGAGATTCCCACCACCTGTTAGTATCTTTTCACGACACTCAGTTATAAATGCGACACAATCGTTGCTTATAATTCTCTTGCCAGCATATGGCTAATCTTCACATTAGATTCGGTTAAATAAACCCAAATAATTCTATTAACCGGTGTTATTATAAAACGATGCGTATAGGTGGGGTGGATACTAATACGCGGGTATAATGAGTAATATTACCATGAGCAACACAAAAACCCGCACCTAAGTCTATCGAGCATCATTGAGGTACCGCATCCCCCCATTAGTGGGTCTAACAAGCGACGGGCCAGGTGTTTTTAATATGGATACCGATAAATCGCCTATACCCGGACAGCCGAGTTAGCGGGCACAACCGTACTCCGTGTATAGCTCAAGAAAAAAGCCACTGCAGCAGAAGAGGGCTTCCAACCCTTATAGTTAAAATTCAATTGCACATAGAAATAGGAGAAGTGGCTTCTTTTCCTCAATAAATCACAAGGGTTGCGAGGCAGAGTTCATGTGAGTGGTTTATAGATGTACATACTATAAATGGCCAAATGTCCCGGAACGACGGCTACTCTGCGACGGAATTCGGCTTGGAGCCCGATTGCCGTTGAAATAGGATGGCCTTCATTACCTGGGACATGGCGCTGTGGATCGTATCGCAGCACATTTGGGTGCTTTAGCCCACGTAAAGGTTCGAATTAGACCGAGGTTCGGTCAACAAGTGTTAGATAAAGAGGACAAGTCACCACTATTAGTATAAAGTTAGTGTATAATTGTAATGGTAAAACATCAGGGTCTAAAAAAACAAGCTGCGCTCTATTAGAAGCCTACCTTTCTTGAGCCAACTTCAACGCCTGGCTATCCTCCGACGATTTCTTTTTCGGCCTGCAGGCGTCGGTATGCGTAATGGACACCATTCCTCCCTTATTCTTGGCAAATTTATGGGCTACATCGGTGATTCGGGCAGTCAGGAAGTCTCGATTCTACGGTAAAACATTACGAGTGGACACATAGTGGTGCAGTCATATACGATAAATGAATATAGTTGTGAATATTAGACGAACCGAGTCCCTTCGAATCTACTTATATGTGCTCAAGGTATTTCATTCCTCTCGGATCAAACACAATAGGTGTGATACATCGGTGGTACTTACTGCAATAAGGGACGACTGAGAGAGTGTATAGGCCCAGTACTTAGTCCACAGGCTCTGGAGCATCGCCGTATCGAGCGACGACTTGAAGTAAGAGACCTCCAGCGGATAATACCTGGGAGCGTCCGAAATAGATTGGTTGTTACCATCCATATAAATAGTATATGTTTAGTATAGTCTAACCAAGAAAAAAAAACACCAAGTGATCGTTCTCCATTAAGAGAAATAACACCAGTGAGTAAATGGCGTAATCTCCCCCCCCCCATCACCACCGACCTGGGTAGTATAACCTAAAGTTGACCATGAAACTTACTCGTTGCAATGAACCCCAAAGTCTTCAATTTTTTCCAGAGGAATGGGCTGGAACTCGGTGCGGGTGGATTCCTGCTTAGGACGATGCCCTTTCGGGTAGGTGCGAAAGGCGCCCAGATCTACTTTCCCGGCCGAGGCGGTTCGTTTGGGATCGACCACTACAGCCAACCAAGGGTCCTGGAACTGTTGATTCAGGGTCTGGGTATTGACATCAATCCCCGAGAGCCAGCAGCCGTATCCGGGATGACTATGGTACCAACCAATGGCGTTTTCCAGCCGGCCGACCTCTTTGGACTTGGTCAGGTATTGCACCATATACTCGTAGGCCTGGTCCTGGGCGTTGACCCGGGTTTCCGTTCCCTCCACGGGTAGGGCAAATGCATCCATGACCACCATGGTTCGGTCCACGATTTTACCCTGCATTAGGCCCATGATTTCAATGTCGCCGCCGGACCGGGCGTGGGTCACCATTTTAATCAGGGCCACGGCGGATATCCGTACCTGAGTGAAGTATTTGGGGCTGGATAAAACAGAAACCTCCTCCATTCAGTAGATTGCGTGGGTTAGCAAATATCCGTGGACGGAGTTTTAAAGAGGCATGGGCCCCCGGGGGGGATTTGCCGGCGGCCCGATGGTTGGTATTGACCAGAACGACGGTGGTGGGTTTCGGCATAACCCCACAAGTTTTCACCTTTCCTTCAAAAATACAGATATATATACGAAGGTGGCTGATGCGGAAGCACCGAGAATACGAACTGATAGTTAAACTTACTCGTCTTTCCATGGCTTGGCCTTCAGCGACTGGGTGTAGGCCTCGCTATCGAACCGGTAAACTTGGTCCTGGGGGGGTATCCAGTCGGTGACTTCGTTTTCGGCGACGAAGTTCTTGAAGGGGGCGTTAGAGCTCATGGTTTCGACCTGAATAAAAGGTAACTGTGGACGCTCGTATTAGAAAGGTATATAAATGGAAGTAATACGTGTGGTAAAGGAATGCAGCGAAGGCTAATGGAAAACGGTCAGTAAGGGAAAGTCGGAGTCACTGAGCCAATAGCTGAAAACAAAGCAATGGTTACAAATGGGGGGTGGTGAAGGACAGGTTATATGGAGACCCGGGCTAGTAATTAGAAGAACAAGAAACGAACAGGAAAATAAGAAGGGGAATCGGGGTCAGTGAATGTATAAAATAAGCGCTTCCCCATGGGAGGGTCTCGTCTTCCAAAGAGCACTATGAACCACACAATATATATACTAATTGTTATAAGTCAATAGCCTTCTCTCTATGATCCTCCGAAAATGAAGCAAAACCGCAGGTTATATAATACCTCAGGTTACCCAAATGATCATTGAATATTACTATACTGACCTGCATTTGAATGAAGTATTATCTACACTGTAGCTACTTTGGAAGTTATTCGATTACCAGTCAATTTTTGCTTAGATCCCGTGTCATGGAGAACCGGCGATATTGTCGTTTGTGGCCACGTATTACATTCGCCGAACCCGCCAATGTTCCATCGGCGAACCTAGAAAAGTAACAGTCTAGAATTCCCGTATAGCACATGTATAATGATCCGGCTCTCAATCTACCCCGCTGGTTCAATCACAATTACAGCAAATTGTCTGCACTGAGTGGGCAAACCTATCCTTGGGAGGGGTTATCAGCGCCGGACCAAAAGGACGGAACATTATTTATTTCGAATTCCCATTTAATATATTTTCGCTGATTACTCCAAAGACTTGTGCTGTAGGTATTTTCCGATTTTACTAAACTCCCCGACATTTCATTTTCCGCCAATTTTTGGGGGAAATTGGTAGTTCTACTGGACATCGTTTCGACTAGGTATCGCAAGCCAAATTAAAATCAGGGAAAAATGTGGTTCGTAATAAAACTAGGCATAGCGGGGTCGGTCGGTCTGTTTAGTATACCGCAGGTTTAAATATGATTTAAGCCTCACATGCATTATTTCTTGTATTTTCTAAAGAAGAAGGGTGGCCCAAATATTATATTAAATTAATATGGGGCCAAAATAAGCATTCCAAAAAAAGGAAGGCATTAATAGTTGTAACAGATCCACTCCGAGTTTACCGCATCTGGAGAAGCCATTGTTACGTTAATTTGCTCAATGAAGAGGGGCCTGCCAAGGTCCCCCTTATCCAAAAATAGGTAGCTATTCATACTATGGGAGACGAATAGTTACGGCATCATGCAATTGCGGCGACTATCTATAGTCTAGTAGTTATGGGGTCACGATATTCTACGATACGAATATCGGGGTATTCCGTTTGAAATCGGTTTTGCATGGCAAGAGGGTAGATCTGGGTATCTAACTCCCGGACATTGGGAAAGCGGGCAAGGATGGCCATCACGCTGTCCCAGTTAACATATTCATCGTAATAGCCGAAATGCAACAGTCGGGGTATACCAAGGGGTGTTTTAAAAGGTTCTGAAGGGCGCCTCTATGCGAATGTTTGGATACCCAGAAATAATTTTATCGACAACACTGGGACAGTACTATGGAGCAGATGGAGCTCTCGCCAATGTTGCCATCCACCACCATCGATTGGAGCCGGGGGAAATTCCGCGCAATGAGGGTACCCATTTCGTCTGTCCATTGGCATAGCGTTAGGTCTAATGAGCGGATATGAGGCCAGGCTCGCCCCAAAAAGTGGAGATAGGCTGTCCGAATGGCGGGAGCCTGGAGGTCAACTATCCAACTAGGCCGGTGTTCTACGTGACGCAGATTGGGGAAATCCGTAGTGACTAAAGCACCCAAGCTAAAGGCGATATTGGTGATGTGGTGGCCAGGGTGCAGAGTGAGAGATACAAGATGCTGAAAGATGGGGCCACTGTAATGATAGAGAGGAGAAGGCCATTCTGCTGCGGTATGGATTTCAAAATGGGTGATACGGGGATATTTGACAGCTAGGACTGGGTATAATTGGTGCGTTGTCATATGTTTCCCTAATTCGAGTCGCTGGAGGGATGTAAACGGGGCGAGAACTCGCAAAACCGTGTTGGTTTCAAAAGGGTCTAGATAGCCGTCGAGCTCAAAATGGGTAATTCGACCGAAATACTTACAAGCGGCCTCTGAATAATCTTCGTTTACCAATGAGGTATCGCTGCCTAGACTGGACCACCCAGAGGGCCCTAATATCGTAAGCGATATCTTCCGAGGGAACCGAGCAAGGTGGGTGAAACAACGGGCGGCGAGCAGGGACCAATCTGCCAAATCCCCTACACAAATACTGATATTCCCCCATTGCGAACAATGCCCCAGGAGCTGGGCCAGTTCCGCGAGTTCGTCGGGCTGGCCAGCCAGTGCTGGGTCCACTTCAAGGACCCTCAGCCCTGGGTGATAACGTTGCAAAAGTGGGGTAATACTGGGCCGGTTCGAGATGAAACGACCACTGGTATAGCGGTGCCACACAGGTGCGCAGCTCACGGCAAACGGCCGCTAGCCGGAGTTGTTCCCGGGTGTTGAAGTATCGAATCATTTGGGGTCCAAGTGTATGGCTCGGGTAAAACAAGGCGAGGAGAAGGGTGAGACCTGGTGAGGGTAGCGGGGTTATTTCATCGGAGGCGTTGGCAGGGGGGTTGGAAATAGTGGCCATGTTGACAGCGGGTGGTTTCGATTCGAAGAGGGTAGAGTAGGGTGATATGAAAATAGTTTATAATTATGTATAAGTACAAACAATGGGTGCAAAGGTCCATTTGCGTAGCAACGTGCAAGACCCTTTAGATCATATACCCAGGATGGAAGACCACCAGGGCTCATGCTGTAAAATTGATCAATAAGCGCAGCTACTGTTTACATTGTAACAGCCAACCAAACCGTTCTTAGAGTACATTACTTTATGAGGCTGACAATCCTACTATATAGAGGAGGGATTAGTTCCAACCAATGGGTACGGCCTATTAGAATGGCCTAGACACTCGACCTAATGCCTGCGGCACATCTACCTCGGCCCCTGCTCCCCTCCATGGATCTAGGAGGTTCCCTTTCTGTTCTTATCCGATATCTAATGTCCATCTTACTAATAAACACCATACTAACGTAGCATCACCTGTATGCAGCCCTATTCCCAATTCGTATTGATTATCCATGATATACACAAGGCGCAGAATGGCATACTATGCAATTCCACCAAAAAAAAAACAAGATCGACTACACATCTCTGAAGGGAATATCTATAAATTACAAACTAAGCCTGAAGGAGGATAGTTAGTAGACAGTGCAGAATTTATTCTTAAGGTTAATTAAAGCACGGTTTTCGGAAATAGCCTAAGCCAGTGTTGTAACGGGCACTAAACGTGGACAAATATTTCTATATATTTACAGCCAAGCTATGTCAGCGAAGTTCCGAATATCTGATAACGCCGGACCAACTCGCCAACTATTTCAACTTCGTAGGATTTAATACAGCAATCGAACCAGGGGGCAGGCGTAGACATAGCGGACTGAGTTCCTTTACGGTGCCTCTTCGGCCCGGTTTGGTGCCATTTACAAGTGATTGAGGGGGGTAGGATTTTACCCAGTCGCTGGGCTAAACTCTGCCGCGTAGCATTGTTGGAATGCATATTGGTGGGTGCCAGGCCGGGCAGAAACTGGGCAGCATCTCGGCCGTAGGCGATCACTCGAAGTCGGTCGCCGGACGAGTCTTCGAGGAGCATGCTAAACGAATAAACATACTGACTATCTGGTAGGACCGAGGCACAGCCGGGACATACGACGGTCCCATTTTGGGCCAGATCGGGAGTGGGAGTGGCGCCCTCTTGGCAATTGTGACAATAGATTCGGACGAAACGTTCGAGTTCAACTGGGGCGCAGGCGACCACCCGGGCTCGGATGCGGAATTTCCATATTGGTTTGGGGAAACCCATTACCTCTTTAATTGGCGTAATGGGCCGGTTTGGGAACCGAATAACCGTGGGGGACTGGAAAATGGATTCCAGTTCGGGTTCAGGTTCGACAAGAGCAACAGGGTCGGGTTCAGTGTGGACTAGGGGAACGGAGGAGGCCCGCGGGTTAATTGGAGGGGCGGGGGATTCCGGGGCTGGTTCGGATGTCTGAGGTAGAGCTATAGAAGAAGCCGGGAGTGGTATTGGAGTAATCTGGATTTCTGGGATCGGCGGTTGGTTGACCAAATAGGCCCGTTTTCGCTCAAGTAAAGGCTCGAAACTTGCCCAGTCCGCCGCACCCGCCACTACATTCACTTTATCGGGGAACTGCGGATCGGCACGAACCTTGAGTTCGATGGTATTATCCCATTCAGTAACAAAGCAATTGCGGATAAATACCAGTGTGCCCGGAGGCAATGCCCGCGATGGCCCGGCATTAATGTCCCAGGCGTCGCATTTTATGACTCGGCGGCCGACGATATTATTTGAATTTATAGTGTCTGCATCCGACTCTCTGAAGTAGACAGGCCAATTACATAATATACACAACAAGATTAGGTATGAGATATATTGAGGCAGGAGATTCCTAAACTGTATATGCTTGTATTAAATCAAGGCAGAATGTAAGGGCAGATATAGTGTGGGGTATAGTGCCCCGCTCTTACCGTAGGGCGGGGTTTTCGGTGTAATCAGTTACGGTAAACGAGTGCCAGTTGGACTGGTGTCCCGAATTTAATCGTGGGCTATTTTCGACAACCTATTCGGTTTGAAATATAGAGAATTGGTATAATGAAGGACTAAAGAATAACGGGTCAGGTGTGTATCTGCGAGAAATATAGCAGACATAGGTCCAGTGGTCCGGTATCAGCATCCATCAACGACTAAGACCTGTTCTCCTGAATGGTGTACATACCTCCCCGTAGAAATCGCAAAACATCCTGGGCCGCATATCTTTGACCTCTTGAGCGCTGCGTTTAAATCGCTTGTTAGGCTCCATTTGTTCAAGGCTCGAGATTGGCCTTTTTGGATTGGTCGAATGATCGCGTTGCCGCCATAGCCAGGCAGCCTGATAAAAACGAATGACACTTTCTATCCCTAAGGAAGGGAAACTCAACAATGGGATACCATTTTGCCTGGGGTGCCCATAGCTCAAGGGCGGGCAGCTGCGACTAAAGGCTGCCAGGCTGCTAAATGCCGCGTCCCCGATCGGGCAGTTCGGCAGGAAGATCGTTAAATATTGGGTCTTGTGGAAAGACAGCCCCTGCCGGTGGCCGTTGAACTTATCCATCTAAATACCATAGGAGTATGAAAGGATAGATGGAAAATGAGATGCTTATGATAAGTTACAGGTCGGTGGGCAATGGGGCGGCCAGATACCGGGACCAAAATGATATAGGCCCGTTAAACACGATGTAGATATGTTTAAGAGATGGGGGAGCGTTGTTTTAGCCAATTGAGACTAGGATATAAAAAAATAAGAGCGGACTTACCCGAATATTTAGGAAACAAATCACATCTCCCGGTCGCTGAATTATGGGGAAAATATCCCGAGACGGTTGGAATATGATCACTTTCATTGTTTGCAAGTTGGGTTGGCGAACATTAGCCCAGTCGTTTGGATAATTATCGGAAGGCATTACCAGGAGGCTAACGGTTTGGAAATATTTGTTTTTGCTGGGCTTTATCTCTTTGAAGCTCTCTACTATACCCACTAGACTCACAATGTCCTCTGAGAAATGGGCCAGCGGGGCATGGTAAACCTCTACTTCGTTCATGGCCGGAGAGGAATATGGACAGACTCGGATGCCACTGTAAAGGGAAAAGAGAACAATGGGAGAGTTTAATGGATAGAGCGATTAACTAGACCCCCTGCTAAAAAGTGGACCAGAGGCGGAAATGGGCGATTAGGCTAGGTCGGTCCGCAGCAATAAGTTCCGCAGCTTAAAACCCTTCCTTGTTAGAAAAAGTGGCCAAGGGTTAATAGAGCGGATAGGGGATAAATACAACCAGGGGTAAAAGGAGCCACTGACGGCTCGAAAGAAGTAGTATACAGCAAAAAGCACCGGTGAATTGAAGTAAAAGTTAAAGCAAAGGGATTTAGTCCCCCGAAATAAACCAATTGCGGTGGTTTCGTTCAGGGATCCCCAAACTTGGTGCCTTTTGACCATACCATATATTAACTACCTTCGACGCTGGTCTGTTTTCACAGTTATTGTTTCCCATTGCTACCGCCTGACCAGCCTCGACCCCATGAATGGCAACAGCCTTACTTATACGTCGCCCATTTAACCATAACTGAGACATTGGGTTGATTGGTTTGTCAACTCGCCCACGCCTCCATTCCCATTCCCGTCACCGATGGACATTTCCTCCCTTCTCAATACCGCCGAGACAAGGTCCAAGTCCGCGACCCCCAATCTAGCGGCCACGCGTTCCCCCGCCATCGGAACCCCCGCTCCCCTGGGTGACTTTGAGGGCAGTCTCGATGGGCCCCCACGTGTTACAGAGTCGCTCGGGCTTGGTTCAACCTCAACTACCCCAGGGTCGCTGTCTCCACATGGGCGTCACTCCCTGACTCCCTTAAGTCACACTAAGTTGGACCTCCGGCCTGAAGCCGCATCCACTGATTCCACCCCAGTACCGAAGGGAAAAGACCACCGGGTACCCACTGACGCCGGACTGCCTCCTCTGCGTAAAACCGAGTCCAGTGCGTCCGGCCGCGCACCAGCCCGCCGGGAAGTCTTTGTGCGCTTTAAGCGGAGCCGTAATGACCCCCGGCCAAGCATCAGTAAGTGCGCTTATCCAAACTTGACTTGCTATTATTTCTTGGTGAGAACAGGTAGATCAGTCACCATCCCCCATTTTAAGGCCACTGTGGTCCTAGACCCGGGTGAATTTGTGGTATTAACAAGTTGCTACCTTGTTTCTGTCTGACCCTAACTCACCAAATCCACCTCATAGATATGTGGCCCGATGTCGAGAACCCCCCGGGCCCGTGTATCATGACTACTGAACTCACCCACCGTGCCCCCCAAATCCAAATCGGCGACGATAATCTGACAGTGACTAATGACAAGGTAAGTCCTACCCATTTTCCCCTAGTACTATGCTATTGACCATATTTTCCCCGGATCTAGCCATTAGTATATACCTCGTCCTGTCCATGATTTGTAAATTTCGCTAATTATATGCCAAGGCAATGTCTACTCAATTATCTAGGGCTATCGAATGGCTAAAGCCAGCCATGGTGTTGTGGAAGGCGCATGGTATTACGAGGGCACGCTCGTCAATTCACAGGGGGCGGTTCGGATGGGCTGGTCCCAAATCTCAGGGGATCTCCAGGGGCCGTGTGGTTTAGACCACTACAGCTACAGTTTTCGCAGCGACCCCCCTACGCGGTTTCACCGGTCCATCGGCCATAGCTACGGATCTAAGTTCCAGGTTGGAGACACCCTAGGCGTTCTTATCTATCTCCCTCCCCCCACCGACGAGCAGTTCGAGGACCTCCTCAACCGCCGCTTCATCCTCGGTCGCGACCGGCGCTACGTGTCATTTAATTACACCTCCACCCGAGACCCGCATGACCCCATGGATTCCGATCCGGCCTCGCCGGAGGAGGTCCTACCCGAAGTGCCCGATAGTGCCATTGCCTATTACCTTAATGGCCGGCCCTTGGGGACCGCCTTCACCAACCTGTACCTGGGCAAATACTATCCGACAGTGTCCTGCTATATGGGGGCCCAGATTCGCCTGAATTTTGGCCCGGACTTTAAGTACCCGCCCCCGGCCCACTGGCGGGGCGTCCCCGTCGAATCCCTCCAAATGTGTCCACCGGAAAATTACCTCCAAGAGAGTCAGCCTGCAGAGCATTAGTAGTTATTTGCCTACTATATCCAAACTGTACAATAAACAAGATGACTACCAATTACGTGACAGGCTCTTGTATTACTTATCCGACAATGTGGAACGGTATGGACCACCCTAATTATTTAATTCGATCCAATGTAAAAACAGTTTAGTCCAATAAGCAATGGGGTCGCCCATCGTTGTATTAATATTGCAGGTTATTGGGGCCTGCTGTAGCCTAAGAAATGATCAACCATTCTATTGATACATGTTGGCTTCAAGGCCTACAAATGGCTTACGTAGTCTTCCCCTTTGATCCAGTTGGTTTCAAAAAACTCACTGGACAGAGTTTCAGGAATATTCCAATTAGTGGATATATTGCCCAATCTGGGCCCTTCATTAAGAAGACCAACCTCACCCACACATACCCGAATATCTCTGCTTATTCCCAAACCAGCTTCCAATACTTGGCCCAGCTGAATGCGAAGTTGGCTTTTAGTTATTTTTTTTGACATTGCCTTACCTTTTGCGCTACTACTCTTCTTTTTAATATTTCAGGGTAGGCCGCACTCCCCCTTTAGGTCTTTGTCTACCCCACCCAACCCGCTTCGGTGATAGTCTCTCCAGCCCGTCTTTGAATTCAAGCCCCGCTTCACACACACACACTCTCTCTCTCTCATCATGGTCCTCTCCCATCGGGGCACCTTGATGCTCCTAGGGGTCATATTCCATGTGGTCTATATTTGGAGCATCTTTGATATCTACTTCCGGTCACCCTTGGTGCATGGCATGACCCCGCATCGGGCCGACCTGCCCAGTCCCGCCCGCCGCCTGGTCTTGTTCGTGGGGGATGGCCTGCGGGCCGACAAACTCTACGAGCCCTACCGGAATGAGTCGCTGGCTTTGGGCGACGAGTCCGCCGCCCCGGAAACGGAGTACTTGGCGCCTTTCCTCCATAATATCATTCGCACCCAGGGGAGCTGGGGGGTTTCACATACCCGGGTACCAACCGAATCCCGTCCGGGCCATGTCGCCCTGATTGCCGGTTTCTACGAGGACGTTAGTGCGGTCACCAAAGGTATGCCCACTTCAGACCACTCTGGAGCATACGCTATTTAGAAAAATTATATTTTATTAAGGTGGTTTCGTTTATGCCCAAATCTAACCCAACGGGTTGTTTGTCCTCTATTCACAACCACTCTAATCCCGGGAATAGGCTGGAAAATGAACCCCGTCAATTTCGACTCAACGTTCAACCAGAGCCGTCACACCTGGTCGTTTGGGTCCCCCGACATTCTCCCCATGTTCTCCCACGGGGCCACCAACCCCGAACATGTGGAAACCTTCATGTACACCCACGAAAGCGAGGACTTTTCCGCCGATGGTTCCCAGCTTGATACCTGGGTCTTTGAGCGCGTCCAGGGTCTGTTCGACCGGGCCGAAAGTAATCAGACGCTGCGGGAACAGCTCCACCAACCCCAAATCGTGTTTTTCCTGCATCTGCTGGGCCTGGATACCAATGGACATGCCCACCGGCCCCACTCCAACGAGTACCTCAACAATATCCGCAGCGTGGACCAGGGCATCGAGGCTATTGTCAACCGCGTTCAGGACTTTTACGCGGACGATCGCACCGCTTTCGTGTTTACGGCCGACCACGGTATGAACAACCGGGGGTCCCACGGGGATGGCCACCCCGATAATACCCGCACCCCCATCATCGCCTGGGGCGCGGGGGTTCGTGGACCGGAGCGCCAGCCCGCCCCCGCCGCAGGCCACGATGCCTTTTCCGTACCCTGGGGGTTCAGCGACTTGGTCCGTCGGGATATCGAACAGGCTGATATTGCCCCCCTAATGACCTCACTGATTGGCGTTCCCTTCCCCCTAAACTCCGTTGGAGTGCTACCCCTGGGCTACTTGGAGAACGAGCCGGAGTACAAGGCCCGGAGTGCCCTGGCCAATGCCCACCAGATTCTGGCCCAGTACGAAGTGAAGTGCGAATCCAAACGGGCCCACCAGCTCTTTTTTAAGCCCTACCCCCAGTTGAACCAACCGGATCAACGACCCGACCAATTGATCCAACGAATTGAACTATTGATTGAACATGCCCAGTACACCGAAGCGGAAACCCTGTGTCTGCGGCTTATTGACCTGTCCCTGGACGGGCTTCGGTACTATCAGACGTACGATTGGGTCTTCCTCCAGTCGGTCGTGACCGCCGGGTACCTGGGCTGGATTCTGTACAGCACCCTCTTTATCCTCCAACACTACGTTTTGGGCTCCGCCACTGCGTCCCCACACTCCCGCATCCCGCCACTGGACACATCGGCCCTAGTCTTCACCCACCTGCTCAATACCTTTGCCCTCCTCATTCTAGGCGGCCTCTACACCCTGCTCTATGTCCAGAAAAGCCCGCTAATGTACTACGCCTACGTGGCCTTTCCCGTATACTTTTGGTGCGAGGTCATCAAAACCCACCGCGTGTTCGGTTCGGCTCTGCACAGTGCTCTGACCTTCAGCCCCCCGAGTGTGGGCGCTGGTAAGGGCTTAGGCAGTGGTGGGGGTAATCCCTGGTGGTGGGTCGGTGGTATTTTACTCTACATCCTCGTCCTGGAGCTCCTCGTGGTCAGCTATTTCCACCGGCCCGTGCTCAGTGGATTGTTCGTTCTCCTCGCCCTCTGGCCCCATGTGGTCGACTCCGCCTTATTAACCACTCGTTTCCAGACCCGCGTGCCTTACCTGTGGACCCTGTTTTGCCTGCTGATGTCCGTCTTTACGCTACTCCCCGTCGAGAAGGGAGAAGACCAGTGGCAGATTCTAGCCGGGGGCGCCCTAATCTGTGCCAGTGGGATAGTAGCCCTGGGTTATCGGCATACGATCATGAACAAGACGAAGTCTTCCGGCGGAACCGGGTCGCGGTCCCGATCCCACTCGACCACCCTGGCCACGGCCGTACTGGCCGGCCAGACGGCTCTGGTGGGTCTCACCTGCGTCCTGGTTCTCAGCACCATTCGGAGCCTGACCGCCAAGGCCGGTCTACCCGAAGTGAACCAACTATTGGCCTGGGCCGTCCTGGCCTCTCCCATTATTCCGCTGGGCATTGCTCTCGGCACCATCCAGACCCACCTCCATCGACTGGTCACCATCTATCTAGCGCTGGCCCCGCCCTTCATTCTCCTCAGCATCTCCTACGAAGTGCTCTTCTACTTCTGTCTGGGGGTAACCCTCCTCCTGGCCGTCTATTTAGAACAGTATCGCGAATTGGCCGAACCCCGCCAGGCCACCCTCACTTACAAGGGCAACCACTACACCCGCCTGGGCCTTGGGGACCTCTTTACGGCTGGTCAGTTCCTCTTCCTGGTCAACGTCGGCTTCTTTGGCACTGGTAACGTGGCCAGTATCAGCAGTTTTTCCCTCGAGGCCGTCTACCGGCTCACCACTATTTTTGACCCCTTCCTGATGGGGGCCCTGCTGATCTTCAAGATCCTTATCCCGTTCTTCCTCCTCTCCACTGTCCTGGGCGTTATTAACCGGATCAAACGCCTACCGCCTATGGCCATGTTTTTACTGGTTCTAGCGACCACCGACATCATGACCCTCAACTTCTTTTACCTGGTCAAGGATACTGGGAGTTGGCTGGAAATCGGTACAACCATCAGCCATTTCTGTATCGCGTCCCTGTTTGTTCTTTTCGTCATGGCCCTTTATTTAGTGTCCCAGCTTTTCACCAACGGCATCCGTATTCCGCCTTTACAACTGGCTGTGACAAAGAAAAACCGCTAATATTAAGCCAACGATTACTTATTTGATTTTTTAAAACTTTCGTGAACCTTGGTTTCTAGACTTACTTATGTTTCCTCGGCAACTGATGTCTAATAGTATTAATTTAGTCCAGGAATGATGACATCCTGCTTGGTGCGAACACCAGTCCAATTGATGCAAAATAAACCATTATCGATTGTTTAGGTATGCCGATATACGACACCCAATGTTTGCTTAAAAACGGTCACAAATTACTGAATGCACGAACATTTCAGTGAAACTAGAGTCACCTATTCGGAGATTGTATTAAAAGAGGCTGTCGCAATTTTACTTTGGGGGGGGGGAATTAAGTCGGAAATAACCGAGCGAAGTGGAAGAGACCTCTACTTTAAACCGAATAGAAGTGCCGTTATACATTTCTAAGCACGTTTATTAGTAATAATGTCAAGGTCTAGACTAGATTAAGATAAAAAGGCCCCCAACCGTTGGAGTTTGGTATTAGAACGTTAGGTTCAAGAGGAAGAGGTGCACCAAGTGTGGGGTTGGATCATGGTGATTAATTTAGCTAAGCTGTATGGACTAGGTGAAATAGGGAGGGTAGGAGGATATGTAATATAAAATAGGTTGATGGGCGTAGAGTAGGAGGGGAGGGGGTATCAGCGAGGCATGGGATGGCCTCGTATTAAAAATGTACTACCGAATCGAAATGGGGATAGAAGATATATATGTACTGATAGACATGGGATGGAGAAGGAAGGGGAGAAATGCATGGCCAAAATTCAAAATAATAATAATAGAAAAAGGCAGACAAGGAGGGCGCGAGATGAATTAGGATGGGATGAAGGTTTCGTAGGGAATAGACCGCAAAATGATATAGCAAAGTGATTTCAGGGAAATGAAACCGGAAAATCAAACTACTAATTGGTGAAGTGGACACAGGTGCAGCTATGAGTGTGCTGCTGGTTAGTGGAAGATTGTAGGCCGGGACACTGGAGCTATCCGGCGGAAAGGAATCCCGAAAGATCATGATGATCAACCAAACACAGTCGGCCATATGCTTAGGTCCGAGTCCGAATGCCCGGATATAGAACAGGCAATGTAGACCTAAACATAGGCACAATTAGCAAGCACATTAAATTAAGGGAGCGGTAACCAGCCCGACGGGGGATGGAAGACAGTGAATGGAATACCATGGTAACAAGGTGCAACCTGCCTTCAAACCCATCGATGTCTCCGTGCGATGTAAGGTAAGCTAGAGAGAGTCTAACGGAAGTCGCCTCCCCCTTCCCCAATAGAAACGAGGATTAGAAATAGAGTAGTGAGGGAGAGAGAGAGTGTGTGTGTGTGTGTGTGTGTGAGGGAGGGGAAGCGACCATCCAGCTGCTAAGCAGGGTCAAGAAATTTAAAAGATGGTGCAGTTTTCATCCTTATTGCCGCTGCGACTGGGCTTGGTCCGCTGACTGGTGGTATTGCCTAACCGTTTAAGTTCGGTCAACCGGTTCATGGCCCGCTTGTGGCCCTGGGCGGCGGACCGCATGTACCAACGGCGGGCCTCCTCCATATCCTGTTTAACCCCGATGCCCGTTTCGGTGTAGTAACCGATGGCGTATTCCGCCTTGGCCAGGCCCTTGTCGGCCGCCTTGCGGGCCCACAGGTAGGCTTCGGTGTCGCTTTGCTGGAGGATCCCGTCGGACCCGGTCAGGTACCAACCGGAAAGGGCCAGCTCGGCCTCGGGATCCCCCTGTTCGGCGGCCCGGGTGTACCAGGCGATGGACCGCCGGGCGTCCTGGGGACAGGCTAGTGTCCCGTATTCGTAGCAAAAGCCCAGTTTAAACTGGGAGGGTTCGTAGCCCAAATGGGCGGCCTGGGTATAGAGTTCTTTGGCGTAGTGCTCATCGACCAGGATGGAGGGTACGCCGCCCTTTTCGTAGCAGAGCGCCAGTTCGTGCAGGGCGTGGGGGTTTTCGACGTCGGCCTGGTCGGCCGCGCGTTTCAGCCAGGTCGTACCTTCGCGGGGATTGACGGGTTGGGAGAGCAGACCTTTGAGCAAAACAACGCCTAATTTGTACATGGCGCCGGTGTCGCCTAGCGACGCGGCCTTGCGATAGTATTGTACAGCGCGGTGGGGGTCCTTTTTGGTACCGGCGCCCATTTCGTAGCACACGGCGGTGCGGTAGGTACCCTGGGGGTGGCTCTGCTTGGAGGACTGCTGGTACAGACTGAACGCCTTGTCGTGGTCGGGGGCGAGCCCCAGGTGGCCCTTGTTGTAGCAGTCGGCCAGGACGAATTGAGCTTCGGCATAGGCCCCCCGGCTGAAACCACCCTGGGTGGCCAGGCGCTTGACGACCTTAATGGCCTCGTTATAGAGGCCGTTCTTGACCTTGTCCCCTTCGTTGGGCCCCACTTCATTGAGGACCACCTGGTCGGCTACTTTGTTAATGTACTTGGCGAAGTCGAGCATGACCTCGGGGTCGGAACTCTGGGTAGCCTTGATACGGAAGGCGTCGATGGAGGCCATGGTGGGCGGCGGCGGAGTCACCGGCCGGCGCGGGCCACCGATGACGCTCGTTGCCGAAGAGCCCGGGAAGTTAGTGTCGCTATACATAGAAGAGGGCTGGGTCTGGGAGGCCGAGCGGGACATGCCCTGGTGAGGTATATGCGAAAAAGAGTGAGGGGTCTGGTTGTAGAAAGGCCGGGGTGGAGGGGGGTCGTGCGAACCGTTGGGGCCAGGGGGACCCTGGTAAGGTACGCCGAAGTCGTCCCGTGGGGCGTCGGGCCGATAGGGGCCGTTGGGGTGTGGTTGGAATGAGGTGGACGATGCCTGAGGCGGTAGTGGAAGTGGGTGCGGGTGCTGGGGTGGCCGGCCAACGGAAGAGGGAAGGGAAGGCGGAGGGCCGGAGGCGGCGGAGTATTGGGAGAGAGGGCGGTTATTAGAGGGAGGGCGAGAGTCGTCGCCTGGTTGGGGTTTTGGGGCCTCGGTGTTATGGGACACGGGTTCAGGGTCTTGGTTGGATTCGTAGTATGAGTCTAGGTAGTCACTGTACTCCGCGATGGAGGAGGTCCTTGAGCCGGCGGCAGAGACTTGGAGGATGTTTGGACTATTACCCAAGTAGGTATTGTTACCGCTGGGGTCATTATTATTATTATTGTTGGAAGTGGCGAATCCCTCTCGGCTAGGGGGCACGGAAGGAAGTCCACGGGGGTAGGCCTGGGCGTGATTCAGGGCCTCGGGCTGGGAGTAGACCCGGGTAAGCGGAGTAGGCTGTGTACCGGCCAAGCCATAGGGTTGCGGCGGGGGACCCTTGTTGAAGTCGGCTGACATGGGTCCATGGTACCCGGCCACGGGACTGAACGGGCCCGAGTCATTGGGACTGCGTCTCTGCTGCAGTTGGGGCTGAGCGGAGTGGATGTTGCTGTTGCTGATGGGGGCGAACGGCCCGGCCTGAATCGGCGGAGGGATCACCGGATTTCCGGCGCGGGAACGGTGGTTATAGCCGTTCCGGCTGGGGGGCACGGGGGGGCCCCCGCCGGGTCCGGGTGCGAGATGCACCGGATAGCCGGGTGGACGTGGCAACGGTCGATAATTACCGCCAGCGGTCGGTCCGGCGGTTTGGGAGAGACGCATGTCGTAGGACCGCGTGACGGAGTCGGACGAGTTGGGGTCGGACCCTGAACCCGAAGTCGCTCGCGCGAGGGAAGGTGCCAGGGGCAGTGGTCGACCGGGGGTGTGGTGGTGCTGGAAAGAACCGTGCGACGACTTGTGGTGTAGGGCACCTCCAGCGGGGTGGTGGTGGTCAGCCCCCGGGGGGAATCGCCGGGTGGCTTCGTTGATATGGTAGCGGTGGGGCTCACCATCTCGGCCCAGCTCGCCCGCTTCTTGGTATAGTTCAGGAATATACTGTTGTCGGTCGTGAGCCATGGTCACTGCGGGTAAATATATAACTTGGGGAGCAGGAAAAACAAAAGGCGGATGGTAATCTTTAACAAACACTGGGTAGAGGTAATCAAAGGGGGAAGGAAAATAATAATAAATATACCGAAAACAAAGTGGGGGTGTGGTGTGAGGAACGGAGTCGAAAGAGCAATCGGGAGGACAAGGTTCACTACAGCACCTTGAGGGTCGAATAGTTTGGAGGGGCTAAAAAAGACTCAAAAGTGGGCTCGATTAGTTGGTTGGCGGCCCTGGTTGAGAGGCAGGGCTTTAACTAAAGGTGCAAACGAAGTAACGGGGTCCGTTCGAAGGGGAATCAAAGGTAGCTATTATCAAAGTCCGCAAGGTTTGGGATTCAAGTGGACGAGGTGACAGAAGAAAGAGTTGAAAGGGGGGAGGAAGAAGAGGAGGAGGGAGTGGGCTTAACAAGTGGGGGTGAATCTGCCACCAGACAAGTATAGCTTTTTCACTGAGGTGACGTTGGCCAAGGTTGCTTAGGTAGTTTCAATTGATAACAGTAAACATCTGGTTAAAATGTACAAGGTGCAGAAGACTCAGGCTCGTTTCCCTCCCGGTCGCTGGACAAGGTCTCCTTTTTAAACCCTACCCTCTATAGAATAAACTGATATCTAAAAGGGGTTTACTATAAATAACTCTACTCGAATAACGGACATTACAATAAATGGCGCAACGACGACATTAGGGAAAGTGGTCGGTGGCTACGTGCGTGGCTGTAGGCATAAAATGACACCTGCTGTTGCTGCCTCCCTGAATAGCTCACGAAGCGTCAGACTGCAAACAAAGCCCGTCTGGTTGGTAGCTATAAAAGGCTAGGCGCTGGTCACTAACGAGCGAGACACATACATGTGTATCCAGATAACCGGTATATATAGCTATATATAACTATACATATACATATATATATAAATTTTAAACTGCCAATTGCCACCGATTGTTCCGATGGGTAAATTTTAAGCTGGAAAACCTATTTATAACGCAATGCTTTGGTCACCCGGGCCCCTGGTCGAGCCAGAATGATGGACACAGTTCTCTGGTCTGTTTTCATTTTCGGTTGTGTATTTGGGCAATAGTGCGGAAAACAAGGGAGGGAGGGAAGGAGGGATGATCCTGTCCCTTTCCAGTGAGTATGACCACAATACAACGTACCGTACCACCCAAAAAGCTATAACCCATTTAAACACCCTGAGCTATTTTTATCAGTGCCAACTTAGCCCTAACCACTCTTGTCACTGTATGACACAGACACCCTCCCTAAACACTGCAAAAACTTCCAAGTGAACGGATGAATAGGGAATAGCCTAGCTTAAGGGCCATTGAAACGACCCAAACTTGCTGACCTTCAAACTACTTAGCCATACCATAGGGCGGGCTCGTGCTTGCACTATCATCTCTATCGTTTTATATCCACAACCCTCCTTTACAAATGGTAACCTTAGTGTACTACCATATTTAGTATTATTTTATTGGCGGGTAATTCTACTTCTGTGGGGTTTGCCTATGCCTAGTTCGCCTACCTTGTCATGCTTCTGGCACCCTGATAGATTCGGCAAGTCGATATTGAACCCATTTAGGTATATTAAAATAAAGGGCTGTCTTACGTATGGGCCTTGTCCCTTACCAATTCACATGGGAGTAGTTCAACAAGGCTGTATAATGAAAAATCCATTTGATGAGGCAACTACTACTGGTTGAAAATAAACATCCCACCGATTTTCCCATACACATATCGGTTAAAACCTTATATAACCAAGCTGAACTTCACCCACATGCAGCCACGGTATTAGACCACTTCATTTAAAGCCAGTCAAGTTAACGTTTGGCTGGAACCACCCACGCCTTAGCAGATGACTGGTTTCCTTTATTATTCTGACTGGTGTGGCCGCAGGGTGCCTTAAAAATCAGGACATGTACATATTGGCATTCCCTGGCTGTTGTTCCTAGAAGCAACATTTCCATTGACGTCATTAACGACGATTAAATTCCCGGTGATATCTGCGAAGGAGCTCCAAAACCTGAACCTATGCAAGGGTAAAGTTGTTCAACTTGAATTGGCAAAATCTTCTTTATAACCCAGGGGTCTATCTGAGACCATTGTTAAATGCTGTAGAGAGATTATGTTAGATGATATATGACTTCCTCTCATCAGTATTTGAAAATAGGATTCTCTTCAGGAATATTAAAGACACAGTTGGACGATTACAGCCAAGAAATTCTGGGCAGGTGAACTCAAGTAGTGGGGCAATGGGTTGATTCATCCAGTTATATACCAAAGGTCCGAAGGTTTAGGGTGGTTATAGAATGTACAATAGTGGAGGGAGAACATATAATGTGGGATCACAGGAAAAACAGTTTTGAAGGCCGAATATAATCAGTAGGAATACTGCCTGGTCTTTAAATTGCTTACCAGGTGTGGAATCTTTATGTCCTTAGTAAAACATAACTTGAGTTCGGGTTGTATCTCCACTATCCAGTACAGCGGCTGGTCATCTGGATTACAGGGATACAGAGTGAGTGGCGGAAATCAGCAGTGTTATTTAAATAGTGTCTGAAAGGACATGCGTAGGGGTGTGGCTCATACTCTCACTATAGTGTATCAGGGTCCCTGTGACCTATACCATTGGAAGATTAGCAAGGCAAAGTCAGTGTAAACCACTATGGGGCAGAGACTAAAGGTACCTCCAAATGCCAACATACTGAGTCATATACCGACTTTTCTTCAGTGCAGACACAAAAATATCATATACAAAGACTTAAGCCCAATGGCATTGGCACTAACCCCAAGTTCTAATATCCCCTTATCAACTGAAACTCGGCCTCACTAGACCAAAAATATATATTTACAGTATTCTTCAATGGCTGAAAGCATTGAACTTCCCTTGGTATTACCTAGTAGACCAAGGTATCCTGTTAATAAGTAAGTGTATTACAACCTGTGCAATTATTGGGAGCAGGGTTTAGGCTAGTTTCATCAGGAATATTTAGGCATGCTACCCCAAACCCCCTACGTGCACCTATAGCCCATTCGAATGAAAGGAATCATTTAATATTGAATGACTGCTAACCTCACCACCACTATGGTCCCTAGACCCCATCTTAAGATTAGATTCTAAACTTGTTTTTGTAATCTCAATGGGTCTATGTTTTACTTTTTTATCAATTGAATAAGTATTTGACACAGGTCTCTGTTTTGGCCTACTTTAACACTGCCAACCTATGTGGCAGTGCCACCCCTATTCAGCACAGTCATCATTCAGCCAAAACGTGGGCCAAACAGGAATTTCAAGCTGCATCAACCATTTGCCAAGCCTGGGGCAATGCCTCATCAATCCTGCATAAACAGCACCTAAAGTTTTTGAATGCTCTAAGGGGCAGATAGCAACTTTTGGCTGAAGCCCAGGCTTGGGTTAGACTAGGTGATCCTTTAAATTGGTCTACATACTAACATAAGGAATGTATCAATTTAATAATACCTCAAATGAGTTGCACTATCCAAATAAGCTGGCAAGGGTTGTCAAGAGCCCTATCTGCCTTATTTCAATAAATTGGCATGACATTACACATGTTTCCACCAGGCCATCTAATACAAGAATACCTGGGCCAGCATCATAAATACATACACCCAGTCATCCAATTCTGGCAATTTCCCAGATAGTAGATTCTTAACTCAGAAATCTCACAACCCAACTCTCAAGATAAACCCAATGACAGTGGTAACTGGAACCCATTATCAATTGATGAATACAAATAGTCTAGTCAACCTACACAAATTATGGACAGGACTGTCACCTGGGTTAACTGCTCTTAGTCCATCAAGAGTCCCAAGGATAGGCTTCTGATGGTATGCAGGGCTTAGACTTAGCCAAGCAGGCTACCAATACCAGGTACAGGGCATAGTACTAACCAATAAAGGCTTAGGTGATGGGGTTATGCAAGGGACATGCAGTGGCACACTTACTAGTCAGTATAAGGGGGGTGAGTGTATATAGAGTTTATTGGTATAAACTAGGGGATAATGATAAGCTGCCTAATCTAACTGGTCCCAAGGGCCCAGCTATATATATATGAGGATAGCTCCAGAGGGAGGTCCCAAGGGGAGGTACTACTAGACTATGGTATAGATAAATAGACCAACCAAATGGGCTTTATATCTGGAAGACTCTCATGGAAACTGGAAGAGTCATTTGGATCAGCTGGTTGAGTGTTTTGTGCAAAGTGTTAGGGCCGGAAGGAGAGGGGTTATATAATAAATGATGATCCCATAGCACTGGGGGTGACTATGGGAGGGTTAATATGGCACTATAAGGCCTAATAAGGATGGATAATCATTAAGTCTGGATTAAGTCAGATTAGGAGGGCCAACACACCAATTATTTTACCAGGTAAATGGTTTACTTAACTTGACTAGGTTCAGCTGGGGGTTAGTTTGCATAGGTCCAGGTAACAAAAAAGGCCTCCTTAAAGGGGCACATAATATGGGTAGGGTGGAAGGCCGATTAGTGATTTTTCAGGGAAATAGAGCAGTTGCAATCAACGTCTCCATACCAACCAATAATATAGACATAAAGAGGCTTTGGTGGAAATCCTACATAAAAATAAATGGACAATGAATTAATTAGCCATAACAGTCATAGTCACAGCAATTACTATCCAAGGAATAGTGACTATATATATATATATAAGAAGAAAATTGAGCATAGGATCTACCAGGAAATGAACAGAATGGTTCAAATGGAAGAGTATGATTCTTGCCCGAATGGCCCCAAGGGTATAGATATAAATATAAATCATTTCATTGGGATAAATACTCCAATTATTTTATTTGCATTATTTTTCTCTATTTACATTGCAAAGCTATGCTAGCCATCTACCTGACCAGAAGTGATAGGACAGTCTGTGAGATAACAGTGGATGTTGGAAGATTCCCCAGACCAACAGCGACCAAGTTACTGTGGTATGAGTACCCGTGAACAGGCATTATACCTGAGCCTTTGTGTTATGCAGGTATACCCACTGAGTTAGCCATGGGAAGGTGGAGGGCTTTGTAGGTCAATGATGTGTATGGCAAATATGAAGTCCTGGTGATGATGAGTTAGGGTTGTGCCCCACTCCCACTCCAGATGAGGTTAGTGGGAAAATCACTCAGATATAGTAACTGTGGAGCAATACCAGAGTACTCCTGGCAACTACTCTAGTCAAGGTTACTAATAGCTTATTGTCAGGTGATGGAGCATCTAAATACCTGACCTTATATAGTCAACCTAATTTACCCACAATGCACCGTAGAGCTAGATGGCACAGAATATATATTTATACTTTATTTGTTTCGCCATGTCATAATGCTTAAAAATCAGCTGGATAAAGGTATTACTGAAGTCTACCCAAGACAATAACAAGTAACCCAAAAGCGGGCCAACGACCTCCACCATTGCTTCCTACCTGGGCGAAAAATTGCGCCTGGATGCGGAAGCAAGAGAAGCTGGGGGTCCGTTGGAGAAGGATTTACGAGCCACCCAAACGGAATACTACAGAAGCAACCATGAATAATTTAGACTTAAACTCAAGGACACGTAGCCAGGCATGTGATTTTTAATCCAAGTGGAGAAATGAGAAACAGCGACCCCGGGAGTATCATTCATTAACCTAGCCTATATACTATAATAGGCACGGAAATATCCACCGATACACTCAGGCGGATTTGCCAAAGGCCTTGATAAATTCGTGCAGCTCGATTTTGCCGTCCTTGTTGTGGTCGGCCTCCCGCATCATTTCGGTGATTTCGATGTCGGTTAAGTCTTCGCCGAGGGACTCCATGACGATTTGCAGTTCGTCGCGGGTGATGTAACCATCGCCGTCCAAATCAAAGGACTTGAAGGTCTTGGTCAGCCGCTCCTCCTGGCTCAGTTCGGGGTCGTTAGTGGCCAGTTGTTCGCCGGTGGTCATCATGACGACAAACTCCTCAAAGTCGACGCGGCCGTCACCGTCGGCGTCGGCCTGCCTGATGGTTTCCTGGAGGTCCTTCAGGTTTGGGCTTTGGCCGGCGGCCTTCAGGGCGGCGTCGAGTTCAGCGATGGAGATGGAACCATCGTTGTCCTTGTCGAACAGGGTGAAGGTTTCCTTCAATTCAGCGAGCTTTTCCTTGGAGATGGAGTCGGTCTATGCATGGTGGAGGTGTTTGAGTTATTCGTTATAAGAAGGAAGAGGGATGGGATGGAGCCGGACATGGCACAAGGGGGAACAGAGGGTGTGAGTGGATGAGTTGGGTGGGTATATGCAAGCGGGACTTTTTTTAGCAGCCCAGGGAGTTGGTCGGCGTTAAGGGGTAATAGAAGACCCGGAGCAGAGTGAGGGAAATTAGGGGAATATTAATGCCAAGACTACCATATTTGTACGTGATAATAAGATGGTTGGTGGACTTACCATGATGAAATACGAGGGATGGTAATACAAATGGAATATCAGTAGCAGCAAATAGATAAATGTCAATAGAATGAGGAGTATAGAAGAAGTATCTTATCTAAGTACAGATTAAAGTGGCGGAGGAGAGTAAAAGCGAATAGGATAATAAAACCTGGAGGGGGCAGGGGTTTGACCCGAATAAATAGGTAATAGGCTGTGTCTCAGATGGCTGGTGTCGCATCGCCCCGAGCCAAAGACGGGCTACCCAGCCTGCCTATACAATATAGGATATTGGAGGAAGATTTCCAACCAGTTTGTTAGATATGTTGAGAGTTCTACCGAACCTTCTTTGCTTGCGACTCCTGCACCCGAGGAGAGAGAGAGAGAGGAGGAATAGAGCGTGAGCGTTACGGAATCGACGAAAGGAACCTTTCCCCTCGCCTTCCACTCACTGAGTAAGGAAGAAAATTCTGAGGAGAAGCTCCCTCCCCGTCAGGTTTCGGCCAATGGTTCCAGAAGAAGCTGCACATCCCCTTGAAGCCGTGGAAAGTAATTGAGCGAGGGATGGATTAACCTTATTCCCTCCCCACTTCACTCCTACTACTACTACTACTACTACTACTACTCAACGGCAATACCATTCTCCGCTCTTTGTGAAAAGCTGCTTCGGATTTTCCCTCTCACATTTATTATACACTCGAACAGAGAGAGAGTCGTTGTCTGCCCCACACACCACACCACCCCCTTCCTGCCTATCCTCTCCACTGAAAACCAACATGTCCTCTCCCATTGGAGCTGCCGTCGTCATGGTGACCGTTCCATAGGCTGTCCGAATTGGTCGAGGGAGTCTGCAACATACCGCCACCCCAGGGCCAATAACCAACGCCAGCTCCTTAATTGAAGAAGCAACCCACCACCCATCACCATCACCACCACATCAGCCGATAACTCCGCTACATAACCAGTGCATCAGGCTGACGCTGTTCTCTATCGGAAGGGGATCCAACCTCCCATCCGCTGACGCAAATAACCGCCCCCTCAAATAGCACAGTGTGTAGTCCCATCGCTATTTTGACCCTGGGGCAATATAACCAAGATCGGGGGTGGTAAGTACTATTGAAGATGCCATTTTTAGAGATAATTGAAATTGGGGAGAACATCAATCATGCATCCTGGCATGACCATACATACACTGCCTCCTCCCCTTTCTATATAACCATGCATACACGAGTACCACCAGGTGTAGGAATCGAGGGAAACCAAGGCAATAGACGGAAGAGGGGACAATGGGCTAGTTATTGGGCATTCAAGGGTGGATACGGTATGGCTGGTGGGTCCCATCACTAGTCCCAGATCAACGTCGGGGTATTTATGGCACAGTAGTGGATCTCACAGTATTTATATAAAGGCCCGTCACTAAAAGAGGTGCGGCTTCCCAAACGGGTGGGCTCAAAGTGGCCAAACACGCCAAGTATAAGTATCCCTAGAGCAAGCGTGGAGAGGTATAGTAAGTCCCCAGCAAGCTAGAGAAGGGGGTCCTAGGCGAGAAGTAGGAAAGGCCAAAGTAGCGGGAAGGAGGTGTGCTGATGTATATATATATAAGTACGTATATAATAGATAGGTAGGTTTATGGTGGGGGGAGGTATAACACGCCGCTAGTGTAAAGAGAAAAGGAACGGAGCCAGGCTGGGAGGGAGAGATACGAGGAACTCTTCTACATGGAGGTCATCATTTTGACGAATTCCTCATAGTTGATTTGACCGTCGCCATCCACGTCGGCCTCCTTGATCATTTCGTCAACCTCACTCTCGGACAGCTTCTCGCCGAGACTGGTCATCACATGGCGCAGTTCCGCGGCGGAGATGAAGCCGTTGCCGTCCTTGTCGAAGACCTTGAAGGCCTCCCGGATTTCTTCTTCGGAGTCGGTGTCCTTCATTTTGCGGGCCATCATGGTCAGGAATTCGGCAAAGTCAATGGTTCCGTTGCCGTCGGCGTCCACTTCATTGACCATGTCCTGCAGTTCGGCCTCGGTGGGGTTCCGGCCCAGCGAGCGCATAACGGTGCCCAGCTCCTTGGTGGTGATGGTGCCATCGCCGTCCTTGTCAAATAGGGAGAAGGCTTCCTTGAACTCGTCAATCTGGGCTTCGGTCAGGTTATCGGCCATGGTGAGTGAGTGAGCGGCTGGAAGAAAGTAAGTGGAGTGGAGTGGAGTAAATAAGGAAAGGCGGTGGCTAGTAACTAAAAGATAATAATAAGAAATATAAGCTGAAGGGGAGGGGGAAATGCGTAGCAGAGAGAGACAAGAAATAGACTGACGCTGGGGGGGGGAGGATGGTGGAGGAGGAGAGAGGAGGCGGTGAGAGGCGAGGGGAGGGGGAAGCCAGAGCATGCAACCCAACCGTTGTTGGAAGTGAAGTGGGTAGGTGGGAAGCTGGAAAGGGGGTCAGGTGAAGGGAAATGAACTAATTACCGTCCTATAGAGCCCCTCCTCCTGCCCTATACGGACAACTTCGAAACGGGCACCCCTGCTAAGGTCGCCAAGGTGGTACGAGCCTGCCTAATACACAACACAGCTAACAACCGCCCGTATCGGCTGGAACAGCCCACTGTGGAGTTACCCCAACCGTCGCCATAGAAGCAACGGCCAACCCTGACGGCGGTCGATACCCTGCGATGATACGAGACTACCCATGCCAATCCGTCGCCAAAATGATATAATAATCATAATCCCTATCATCCCACCTTCTACCATATCTGCTCATTCTCAGCTACTATGGAACTTTCTTCAGCTGCAAGGATCACCCCTCACCCTGTTCTATAATGAAGACGCTCGTCATCTGCCGGATAATCACAACCATGTATCAGGCTGACTCCAGCAGGGTGCTGCTGGTATTACCCGCCCCGATTTTCTGTATAGCCCTGCGCCCACTCCAAACGGCCTCCAGCCAGACTGTGTGATATTCTGGTCCAGATCAAGCAGCACTGTATTCTTGTCCTCCGACCACGGGCAGGTCCATGTGTTCCCTCCTCCTCTTCCTCTTTAGTCCCCAGTGTTTGTTCACGCCCACCCGCTGCCTCCACCCCCTCCCCAATAGATCAACCACCCCGCCCTCCATCCCTTACCAGAAACCAGAAACAAGCGCCCAGGCCCACACCAGCACGTGTGGCCAGACAAGAAGATGTATTTCCGTAAATTTATTAACAGGTTGGATATATAAAATAGTACATGGGCGAGGGAAATGGCAAAAAATCCCCACATGTTGGCAAGCGGTGGTTGGAAGGGCGGCGCAGGTCATTCATAATAAAGGAGAGTCACCGAAGGATCCCCGCACGCATATCCACCAGAGTGCAGGCTGCCTCATGCCACATGGGTGAAATAAAGAAAGAATGGGTGAGGAAGATAAAAGCAGGAAAGAATAGGAGAGGCGGTGTAAGTAGTAGAGGGGGTATAATATGCGGAGGGTAGTAATAAATTAACGCGAAGGGGTGGGGGGGGTAGGAGGAGGAGTTGGGGTACGAGAGAACGAGGGGCAATGCAGCTGAAATCAGTGCGGGTAGTGAATGCCTAGTTTAGACGAGCTGGTACGAGGCAAATAGAAAGGTGTGTGTGTGTGTGTGTATGAGGATGTGGGATACAATGTCAGTATAATACTAAGATGGGGGATATAGCTACTAACTATGTGAAAAAATAGAGACGAAGTTGGGGAAAGCCGAACATAGCGGCATAGATGTACGCGAGTGGTCCGAAATCGTCAACCCCGAGTAATCGAGGGCGGATAAAAATATAGGTGGATCGGCGCGTACGAGGATTCCTTTAAAAAAACCGATACGGATACATAGGGGGAGGGGTGATTCTCTAGAGAGTAAGTGTGCCGAGGGTGGGACACACCTTACAAAGAAGTTATTATATATAGATGACAGTAGAACAAGTGTGGTAAAAAAGTAAGGCTGAGAAGGTAGACGACACTGGACTACGTCCATGGGTGCTTGCGTGGGGTTTGTCCTAGGGGCCAACAACTGTGCGGCCCCTCCTCCCGATGATTTGAAACACCGGCTGCTTAATAAGCCCCGACATCTCTCCTCCTTGGAGGATGATCAAGCCGGGGGGTATACAGGTAAAAAAGGCCTAATGAGGAATCGTCGACTAGCCGGTACAGCAGGCGCGGTTATTCATTTGGGTCTTATCGTGGTCGGCGTCTAATTGCACGGTGCCATTGGGGTTATTGCGCTTCCTCCTTTCGATTTCCTGGGCCTTTTCCAAGATTTTACGGGTCACATGGGTAAACATCTCGTCCACATCTGTCAGGAAAGTGAATAATAATTGTAATAATAAGGTATTCAATAAGAATCAGGCGATGCCGCGGAGGGGGGGTTAATGGAATTATTCGATCATGTGAAAAGGGAGGGCCTTCAATTTAGCCCTAAACAACTAAACTCGCCCTTGCCCTAACCACAACCCTAAACCACCCCCGCATGGGACTCTCATTACCATTATCATCACCATCACCAAGCAACCTACCTTCGTCATCCTTGGCCGAGACCTCGTAAAGCATATGATCGACGCCCAGCTGTTTCTTGCCATACGCATCAGCATCTTCCGCGTATACTTCGCGAAGGTGATCCAAATCCCGCTTGTTCCCCACGATTTGCAATACTGTTGAATCCAGGGAAATATGGGTATCCATAAACAATTGCTCAACGGAATTAGTCATCCGGGTGTGGGTGTCATGGATAATCCCCTAAGATTTAATAGAAATGAGGTGAATCGGGTTAGGCCTCTTCGTCAACCAAGTATCTGGATTGTAAGGTAACTTACCTATATCGTCTGATGTGGTCCGCCGTAGTTCTAGAGTAGGGGTATAATGGTAGCATAACCACCAAAAAATACAGGGTAAAAATACATTAGACAATTGCAGCCAGTGTCAAAAATGAGGGATGTCGTGATATTGGCCCAGTATAGGGAGATTCCGTCAAATTTTGAATTGAATACCCCGCCCTACCTTTAATCCACGAGTCAATTTCGGCGAAGGACTTGCTTGAAGTAATATCGTAGACTAGAATGGCCGCGGTGGCCTATATTAGGGGGAATTCATAAAGCCGGGTAATGTAATTTAGATTCGGGATTAGTATATAGGCCATTTCCATCATAACAAAACGAACCGGATCGAAGAAGGGCACTGCCAACATCAATAATGCAGTCGGTATATCCACTTACGCCTCGGTAGTACATGGGAGCCTGTGGCATTGGGTAGATAGGACCGACCACGAGGGCACATTAGGGGGAAGCGGCAAATGTCGAATTAAGGGGGAATGGGAAAAATGGTCAGGGGATGCAAAAAAAAGGCGGATTAGAAGAGGATATTCAAGTCAGCAAGGAAGGGGAGATCCGGTAGAATGCAAACAATGGGTCAATATTTCGGGGCAGGGTAATTTCAAAGAGACCACGCGGCAGAACGGTACCCTCTCTTGGTAGACATCGATCCATTCAATGGTTATTCGTGCACTTACCATGGGGCGGAAGCGGTCTTGGCCAGCGGTATCCCAAATCTGCAGGCGGATTTTGTAACCATCAACGACACTAAAAATAGGATATATATATAAAGCCACCATCCATTTGGTGTAGATATTCGTGGGTTAGGAATGCGCGTGATATGAGAATATCAAATGACCCTGACATGTACAGGCGTGTATCGATAGCAGAGGAGGGAGATCATGATAGGCGTCATTAGAAGCGGGGGAACTTACAGTTTAGTAGCCATAAAGGATGCACCAATGGTGGATGGGCAATTGGGCGAAAACGTCTTTTGCACGTAACGAATGACCAGCGAGGTCTTACCGACGCCTAAAGTAGAAGTAGGAATATGGCCGTATCAATAGATAGTGGAGGTAATATTGTTTAGTAGTCCGCTCGGGAGGGAATGGACTGGGCAGAGGGCTATGCCTCCGACAGGTTAGGTGGGAGGAGTAGAGGGAGGGCGTATATATATATATATATATATGTGTGTATTTGGGAGAGATACACCACGTTAAGGGTAGGAGGGGATCTGTCCTACGTCAGCGTGGATCCACCGAGTGATACAAGTGGAAGAGGGGCAATAAGCTTACGCCCGCCTGGTCGGAGTCGGGCCCATGTTAATGAGATGCTTATTACACACCGCCCAGCCTAAGCGAAAAGGGCACACTTACTTTGGCTGCCGAGGATAACCACCTTGGCCTCCAGGAAATGGGCCGGCATGATGGGCGGAGGAGGACGGGGTTGGGGAGGTCGGTAGGGGAAAACGAACGGTTCCAGAGAACAACAGATGGGGCAGCGGAGTTGGTGGGGCCGATGAGGAAAGCCAAGGAACAAGCGGCGGAGGTTAAGTAGGAGGGGAGGAAGAAGTGTGGTAGAAGTGAGTGTGAAAGGGTAGAGAAGGAGACAGACACAGAGGCAGAGGAAGAAAGAGAGAAAGGAAAAGAGAGGTGGGGCAGCGGCAGAGAGGGAGAAAGAGAGAGAGTAGAGGAAGTGGGAGGGCCGGGCGCGGATAATAATAGTAAGGGGAAGAGGTAAGGAGAGGAGAAAGAAGAGAAGGGTAGAGTAGTAAGTATATAGTAGAGTAGGGTGGCCTATGAGCCAGCTGAATAAGCCACGGGGACGTCGAACGAACTCAGCCCAACGAAGTCAAGTCGAGGATAATAGAATGGAGTGCTTTAGTAACAACGATATATCCAGAGAAGCGAAGCTAACAATCAATAACAACAACTCCCAAATATTAATTGCTATAACGGATTGCCGGCGGATACTATTACTCCTCCTAGTATAATATCTCGCGCGGCCTATTCCTCCTGCCTTCATCGTTCGCTATTGTATTGTGTTGTGGTGGTGTTGACCACCAAAAAAAGAGGAGTTGGCTAGTCTGTACCACCTCGCAAGTCATGCTGGAAGCCGTGAGAAGGACGCTCTATCGAACCAGTTGGTCGGGGATATATGACCCTTGATATCGAACCCATCGGGATGCATATATCCCCGATGAAGAAAGGTGAGAGAAAGAGACGGTCCCAAATTAACCGTGGCTAAACTATTCTTTCCATTGAGTGTTCCGGCATAATAATACCCTCAAAGTAGTAGTAGTGTGGTGAATAAAGCAGAGCAGCATATACTCCCCTCCCTCTTCTAGGGCTTACACTTGTTATTAAGCCTTACTAGTTCTAGCCTCAATAAACCTCTTTCCTACTCCTACTCCTACTCCTACTCCTACTCCTGCTCCTATTCCTATTCCTAACCCTCATTTCCTATGGTCATCGTGTCCACCTACCTCTACTCGTAAAAACCCACGGACCTTCCTCTAGTTCCTGGCCTTTTCTAGCGCAATTCATTCTATTTCCCTTGCTCACCCTCTCTTACTCGCTCACCTTGTTCATACCCTTTACCACTTCATTCCGCACCCACCCATATATAATATTTATAAACATGGACAAAAGCCTCTTCCAGCTCAAATTCACCGCCAAGTCCCTCCAACGGCAAGCCAAGCAATGCACCCGCGATGAGGCCCGGGAGAAAACCAAAGTGAAACAGGCCATCAAAATGGGCAACACCGAAGGGGCTCGCATCCACGCCGAAAATGCCATCCGCAAGAAGAACGAGGCCCTCAACCTGCTGCGCCTCAGTTCGCGCATCGATGGGGTGGCCAGTCGGGTCCAAACCGCCGTGACCATGCGCCAGGTCACCGGTTCCATGACCGCCGTGGTCGGGTCCATGGAAAAGGCTCTGAATGCCATGAACCTGGAGAAAATATCCCTCACCATGGATAAATTCGAAACCCAATTCGAGAACCTCGACCTCCAGGCCCAGTACATGGAAGGCACCATGAGTGGTACCACCACGTTGACCACCCCCCAGGCCGACGTCGATCAGCTGATGCAGCAGGTCGCCGAGGAACACGGTCTTGAACTCAACCATCAGTTGGGCGTGCCTACCAATGCCCTGCCCGAATCCCCCATCGCCGACCCTGTTCCTAAAGACGACCTTACCGAACGTCTGGCTCGGCTTCGGAATATGTAGTCGTCTTGCTCTCCCTGCACTCTCTCCCCCTCCCCTTACACCGGGCCCCTCCTCTCTTGTTGACAGCTACCTTATCTATCTATACCCAGCATGTCGCCCCTACTTGCCTAAGTTCGGTGCTGCTCGGGTATCTACCGACGATCGAGCCCTCCCCTGTACGCCTCTCCTCCTATTCTCGTTGTTTCCCGTTTATTGTACCATTCTCTGTTCGCCATACTTCCCTGATTTATTCCTACTTTATCCATCTGTTTGGTTTGCTATGCCCTTCCTTGTGGGCCAAGAAGTACGATACCTACCTAATTTCAGTAAATGTGTCTGTATCGCCTCGAGTTACACCTTTGCCGTACATTGAATGATCATGGTGTATCTACGGGTACATTTATTAATTTACTTTTTATTTAGTTTTCAAAAAAGAGTTACCTCGTATTTAGAGGGGGGGTTCTTTTCCGTTGAAGCTACCGTATAGTTGGGCCATCATCGCTGAGGCTCATGTTATTGACCAATACACCCATAAATTAGGAGGAGGAAGAACACACCACCAATGCCAAGAGTTTACCCTCTCTTTCTCAGTAGCCCTGCTCCACAATATATAAGCCTTGGCAACACCATCATGGCTGATGCCAAGCGGGTTTTGTGAGCCGAGCAGAGGAGTGCAGCTGCAGTCTCCAATCCGCGTGACCGAGTCTGGGCCAGAGGCAGGGCTGACCGGCCCTGGCATGTCAGCAAGGCCCCAGAACCCCGCTTGTTCCATCACACAGTGGGGCTGACCTTTTACCAAGTTGGTGAGCCACCCTCAATAAAATAATAGGCCTTCTCTCGACCACGTAGGCCCGAGCTGTCCCCTCTTGGCCTGAGCGACGGTGCTAAAGAGGGAGATTGATGGAATGCCGGGTGATTGCCTTCTATTTACCATATAAAAAGCCAAGGGATACTATATAATTCAAGGGAAATTCTACCTCCTAGAGAAGGCAGAGGTATGTGAGGTATTTCTTCAGCCATCTCCCTCCACTTAGCCACTATTACTACACAACCCGTTTTGCTTGGCCTCTTCCACCCACACTCCGTGGCGGCGAAATAATGTCTCACTTGGGGAAATAGTGGTGGTTGCCCACCAAATGATGGATGATGGGACCCCGCGCCCGAGGGACGTCACTGGCTGTGTGAAAGAGAGAGAGAGAGAATACCACTCAGCCGCTCATATAGCCTCCCTTCCGTTATTTTCCTTTACTCCCTCAGCCTTCCCTTCTTATACGCAATCTATCTAAACAGCCCTTTCCCTTATCAGCCTGACTCATATATACTTTTATTGACCTTTGGGTTCTCCTCCTCCTCCATCATTCCCTCAGCCCCAGCGGTGGTCTGTTCGTCAGTCGTTTTCCTTACCGGCTAAAAGTAAAAGGTCAGTTTTGCCCTAGTACCTACCACACCTTCCATGTAACCCTCTCACTCGCTAGCCTCTTCTTTGAACTCCCTTCGCATTCCCTAGAAGGATCATCTGGTTGTAGTCCCAACTACTCACTCATCCCGATCCTCTTCTAATATAACCTGTGCTTTTTCCCCACTACCGCTTGCCTTTCGTCTTTGTCCCCCCCCCAACGCGTTCGGCCGGCCTCCCAACCCACAGAGCTACCCCAAGTTCTCGCCTTATCCCCACCGCAATGCCCTCGGCAACTTTACCGAGTCCCGAGGACAAGGCGACCATCAAGCGGGCGCTGCCGTCCAATCAGAATGTAAGAATACCCTCTCTATTAGGCTATTTATTATTCAAGGAGTACACCCAACTGGCCGAACCTCCTTGGCTCAACTAAGTAAACCATACCTATGTTCTAGGGTGTAAATCCACAACACTAGCCTCGACGACCCCTTGGGTCGCTTTGGCATTGCTCGCCGACTCAGCAGCCGTACGGCATATATCCGCCGTGGAATGGGCACTTGCGCATACACCGCCCCCTCAGTAGCTTATTGAGGGGGAGGGAGGATATTCACCTATCCAATCTACGTTATTATTAACCCCCCCTAATCACTGCGGCCCTATTGTCTTGGCCTTTTGCCACCCCCTCCACTCTTCCGATTTTCTAGAAAATTCTGACGGCGACGGTAGCCCGCCTCTTCGCCGCCCGTCCCAACAGTCCCAACTGGGAGTACACCCATATTATGGGTGCCATTACATTTGTGCGCGACTACTCTCTCAACAGCACCTACTTTCTGCGGATGGTCGACCTCATGTCCAACCGAGGTGTGATCTGGGAGCAGGAGCTGTACGACGGGTTTGACTACACCATGCGACAGCCGTTCTTCTACACATTTACGGGCGACGTAAGTGACTTAACAATACCACTTAATGGCGATAGGTCATTCCTATCAGATACACGATACTTCCCTGGACCTTATGCATAGCGGTTTAGCCAATGTCCACACCCATTCAGATACCATATAACTCTAACCCATTTACTATTTCCCCCCTCCTACAACTAATCCTACTTGCATCCAAACCACCAGGAATACATTTTCGGCCTGGATTTCGTTGATGACGAGGAAGCCAAGACGTTTTTCAAGAAACTCAAGAACCGGGATAGCTCCAAGGGTGGCAAGGCCCCCTCCGCCCCTGCCCAGGCCCAAGCCCCGGAATCAACCGGGTCCTACTTATCGAGCTTCTTCGGATCCCCGCGCACTAGCAGTACTCGCCGTCGAAACAAGATCGATAAGTCCCAGATTAGTGCGCCTTCGGACTTTAAACATGTCGGCCACGTCGGCTGGGATCCGGATAAGGGCTATGATATGGTCAATGTTGATAATCCCCAGTGGAAGCAACTGGTCGATCAGTTGGCCAAGTATGGCATCACTAAAGAGCAGCTCCATGACAAGGAAACCGCCCAAATTGTTATGGGTTTCGTTGAGAAACACGGCGGGGTGGAACATGTGGTGGAGTCGTCCAAAACCGTCAAAAACAAGCCGGCCCCGGCCCCGCGGACTTCGGTTTCTGGTCCACCAAATGCGGCTCCCCCGCCGCCACCACCAAGTGCTCCACCGATGGCCCCACCACCTCCTCCTCCTCCACCGCCGGCAAGTGCACCGGCCTCTGCGCGACCCCCGCCGCCTCCGCCCGCGGCCCGCAGCGAATCCCCGTCGGTCGGAAATCGGGCCGCGGGTGGTCGACGTGCCCCCCCTCCCCCTCCGTCTCGTGCCAATAAACCGAAACCCCCGCCTCCGGGCTCCAAGCCGCAAATTAACTTCGGTAACCGTTCGTCTCTCACCTCACCCCCTAAGTCTTTACCCCCGCGGGCCCCATCGACTCAACTACCGCCTCCACCGCCTCCGAACTTCAAGGCACCTTCTCCACCAGCTTCGGCCCCCGCTCCTCCACCACCCCCGCCACCCCCACCGCCGCCTCCACCCCCACCCCCACCAGCCCCTCCTTCCGCTCCGGCTTTAATGTCCAACGGAATGGCAGGGCCAGGGCCTATAGCCAATCAGACCAATCCGTTCCACGCCCGATCCACCCCGCCGACTGGTCCTGTACCCAACGCCGGTCCTCCGCCGATGCCACCTCGGCAAACCTCCAACGGATTTCCTCCTATGCCACCCCGGCAGCAACCCCCTCCACCCTGTGTCGGGCCTCCTCCCCCACCTCAGCCCCCTCGGAGTATGCCTCCTTCCCTGCCTTCAAGGGATTTTGCTCAGGCTGCTCCCCCTCCGATGATGCCCCCTATGGCTGCTCCGCCCCCACCGCCCATGTCCTACAGCCAAAGCCAGGTTCAGGCCAGTGCCCCACCACTACCCCCCATGCCATCTGGACCTCCTCCTCCACCGCCATCAGCTCCTCCGATGCCATCCACTGGGGCTCCCCCGCCGCGATCGGACGAGCCGCCCCCCCGCGCCCCCCGGCCCCACAACAACACACACGCCAAAGAAGGCGACCACCCCCCCCAA
>JANBQC010000014.1:72897-132990 GCA_027576995.1 Dimargaris cristalligena
GCCGTTGCCCCCCCGGCCCCAACCCCCGCCCCCCGGGGGCGGGCCCCCTCCCCCCCCACCACCACCGCCGCCACCACCACCACCGATGCCCCAAACGCAAGGACCACCACCAGCAACAGCAGCTCCTCCAATGCCACCCACTGGGGCTCCCCTTCCGCCCCCAGCCCCCCCTGGCCCCCCTGCAAGTTTGCCCGAGCTCCCCGCTGGTGTCGAGACGGAAGGCCGATCGGCGCTTCTGGCGAGTATCGCCAACTTCAGCAAAAACAACCTCCGCAAGGTAAGTTTGTATTCTCTCTCACACATCCATTCCCCATTTTCGAGGAAACTGGGTTTGTTTGTTAGGAACGCACTCTTTCTCTAGTCTAGTCAACATAGAATGGCATTATCATTTCCTTACACTCGTTTTTTCGCTATATTTTGATTACTTGTCCTATCCCACCAATTAGGCCGAGTCCTCGCCCACCCAAACCGGAACCGAGCCTGCTTCTCCCACTCCTGGCGCAGCCAGTGGCGACAATTTGGCCAATGCCTTGGCTAATATCCTCAAGAAACAGAAGGAAGCCACCTTGGGCAATTCAGGTAAGCCTACCTCGAATATAACATTTCAGGTTTACCGACTCATGTCAATCAACCCCTCCGTATACCACAGAGTAACCCCATATAACTGTCTAATCAAACCACTTCTATTGACTATATTGACTCTCTGAACCCTATTTACGCATGGCCAGATTCGGAAGATGAAAGCGACGACGAAGAGTGGGATTAATCCAATTATCCAACGAACTAGGCCCTTTAATTATATTATATTGATGACAGCCGCTATTCTATTATATATCCCCTATTCCTACTAATTATTATATGGCAGTGGTTCGCCCCTTTTGGGTTTTGATTGTGTGGTGATTCTGTAAGACATTTTTAATTCAAATACACATTGATTAAATCGAGATTTGATCTGTCCTCTTTTTTCATTACCTTATTAACGCCATTTTGTTATCCGCGCACCATTCTCGTATTGGCTGAGTACTTGTATCTATTTATATTGGCTATTCAATGACAAAGCAATACACCCCTATTAAATATATTGACCTATTGAGGTGATGTTGGTGTGGAAATGGAATTGTTGCAGCCTCATTTATAGTTATCCGGTTTATACTGCTTGACAAACTATTCAATAACGCAGGGAAATATATAGGACACGCCCATCTCAATCCTACAGTGAATCTGTTTGATTATTTATACCATTTAATAGCCTGTATATCCCTGTACCCCCCCTCCTCAATACATAATGGCAACATCCATGAACCTTCTCAAATGCACTATTGTTATCGGACTATTTTAATGGGCCTGGACATTACTGGGTTTCAACAAACTCGCTCAGCTAAGTGAAGGGATGGTAAACTAAGATAAACTTGCTCACACTTCGGCCATTTACTTAATCCAGACTGTCAACCCAGTGCCACTGAGGGAATAGAGGGCCTGGCTTTATTACATGCATTGTCTAATACTCGAGCCCGCCAATCCTTCGCCAACTGATGGGAATTGAGGCCCCTTCCCTTCCCATACCCTACCATAGGAAATTAATTTGGTCCGACTGTATGGGGGAGGTTGGGCGAATATGAAATGCCACGGACTAAGCCGATGCCCATACCCCACGTACATGGCACTTCAGGCTACTCGTGTGAAGGATCCCTTTTTCATAGTGTTTGGAGGGGGGGGCAGTATTTGGGTATGCCCCCAACTGCCGCTTCGTTTCCCCTTCACTGGTCTGTCCAACTTGCTCTCTCACTTATCACTTGAGCTACTTTACTTTCACTTTTTATCTAGTGTGACTATTATTTTGTTATATATACAAAACCCCCCTTATAAGGTTCACAGTCATATTGATACGTCACCTACCCCGTATTCCGCGGAGTTTTTCTAAGTGTGGTTTCTATTAGGGTAAGCCAACTCTACCTCTACCCCGTCAAGTCATGCGCCGGTATCCCGGTTAGCCGTGCCACTGTCACCGAAAGTAAGTCCGCCGGTGTGTTTGCTTTTAGCCTTGAGAGAGAGAGAGAGAGAGTCCCGTATGGATATTGATAAAACTAATAGAGGTCATATGGATAGTATATCTCAGAGATATTCGAGGCCATCGATTTACATGGCGAATGTTACCATGAAGGAACCTGTTGATGAAATTCGGGCTCATATGAACCCTTTAGAGAAGAACCCTGAAGTGGCCAGGGTCTTTATGCAATACTCAGACTTAGTCGGCACCGATAATTCAGCTCTTCTGGGCCAACCCTCGTATATTTTGCGTAAATCTCACCTCCAATTATCATGAACTTTTCGGCTAATATTACCGCTTGCCTGGTCTTTGTTGGTGCTTTGCCCAAAACCCATACTCGTATCACTACCGTAGCCGGGTTTCAGTACGATCGTCAGTGGATGGTTACGGACAAGGATTACAAGTTCCTGACGCAGCGCCAATTGGGACGGTTGGTACTTATCCAGCCTACCCTTTCAATGACATCTGCGGCCCCTAATGACTCAAGAGTTCCCGACTCCACTGGCCCAAAGGCTATGGAAGGCGCCCGGTTTATTATATCGGCAGGGACTGGGCCGGGTGGCAATAGCGACTCGGGCTCGCCCTCTCTCCCAACGACAGTGTCGATTCCGCTACACCCCTCCCCCGGCCACCTAGCAGGTCTGTCCCTGGTGCATGCCGACGTGTGGGGAGACCTTGTACCGGCTTACGATGAAGGCAACGAAGTAGCCCGGTGGCTCTCTACTTTCCTGGAACGGCCAGTACGTCTGGTGCGCTATGCCGTGGAGCAAGGTCAAAGGCGGATGATTATTTGTCCGCCGTCCCAAGCCGAAGTCCAACGGGCGGTTCAGGTGGCTGCGGCCTCCGAGGGGGACCCTCCCCATTTATCAATGAAGGTCCCTCCTCCTCCTCCGCCGCCTCAGTGGCCGGGCCGGATTAGTCTGACCGATGAAGCCCCCTTTTTACTAGCATCGGAGGCCTCCCTAGCCAACTTGAACCAACGGCTCCCCGTACCTGTAGATATCCGGACCTTTCGCCCCAGTATTCTAGTAGGCCCCGGGGCCTCCCCGCCGGAAGACCCTAAGCACAGCCCCGTAGCCGGGATGCCGCCTTTTATCGAGGAAACGTGGCGGCAGATTACTATTTCCCCCGACTCTTCCTCATCCTCATCTACATCCCCGCCTTCTGAGCACCAGCGGCGGGTAGCTGCTGCCGGGCCGGAGCAACACGGGCCCACCACCCCGCTACTGGTCACGTCCCGCTGCAGTCGCTGCGTGTTAACTAATACGGATCCTGATACGGGTGTGGCAAGGCCTACTCACCAGCCGCTGAGAACCCTGGCGAGCTACCGACGGGTAGACCCCGGTGACAAATACCGGGGATGCTTCGGTATGAACTGTGTTCCGATCCGCGTTGGTAAGTGGCTCTATAAAAGACTGATTCATGTAGGGTTTATCGCAATGTTTATATAGCCGCGCTCATGACTCACGGCTAACTTAAGTTTATATACTTATTCCTCCTCCATTACCATTCCGGCATCCAAAAATGGCACTTTTAATATCCTTAGGCCAGGTTATTTCCGTAGGGGATATCGTATCTGTCCAAACCACTGGGGAACACCGTCGTGTAGAGATTGTTTAAACATGTCAACAATAGACACTCCTCCATCGCTCTAGCCCCCTATTTATCAGGACGAATTCATTTTTACGAGATATATATTTTAATAGTGCCTACATTTATTCGGCTAAACTGAGGGTATTCATATCAATAAAGTACTTGTAGACCAGGAAGTCAGCGACTTATTCAGAGCGGATTACAAGAATTCGACCGGTGATACTACTTGTCCCTTACGACAGCGGTTGTGCAAAGTTTTCATACCCCCATGGAGGCGAGGCTAAACATTGACCCGCCATAGACCATTGTTTCATGCGGCTTAAATTCCCAGCGACCAAAGCAGAAAATCGGCCAAGATTGGAACCCGCCAGGACTATATATCGGACCGACCATTTAAATAACTGCAGATATTATAATGTCTCGCTTTCAAATGACTCACAGCTCGTCATAATATTCGTTTAATAGTCCTTACTCATAGTGCTAACCCCCACATGAGTTTAAAACGACCGTTCTTCAATTAATAATATAATGGGCAAGCCTGAAAACCTCCGCTAGAAAACGAATGGATGAGGTGATTCTTGTCTCTCCGGGACTTTGCGTACCCCAGGAATTTGTTCCCGTCCCGCTGTAGTCAAAGACGGCAACGTGGGAATGAAACAGGGATTGTGTGGAGAGAAGTACAAGTCAGGCGACTCCGTGATTTGAGGACACCTATAAAATAACCCCATATTTGCTCCTTCTCTATTCAACAAGACGCTATATTGCCTACTTTCTCGACCATACTACTATTTAAACCGCTTTTTCCGCCGGATACTTACAGCTCAATTATTTAACACTTTACATTTTGCATCCTATTACTATGGCCACCATCCAAATTAGTCGACTTTTCCTCTACCCGATCAAATCGTGCGCCGGCCTACCGGTGTCTCAGGCCACTCTCATTGAAAGTAAGTCGCTGCCGCCGTAGTTCTATATTTCGCAATATGTTTTTTTAAATGCATTATGGTATGAGGAGAACGAGCCGTGTTCAATGGATGGTGAATAAGTACGTTTTATCTCAAATATGCCCCATAGAAAAATAGCGGCATCCGCCAGTCAATTAGGCCTTAACCCCGCCCTCACACTTTCCTATATCCCGACTTCGTTTACCCATATGTGTTCCATACTCTCACCCTCCACTCCATAAAAACCCTAATGAAACCAGCCGGCTTCCAATACGACCGCCTATGGATGGTCACCGACGAAAAGTACAAGTTTGTGACCCAAATTAAGGAAGGGCGCTTAGCGTTAGTCACGCCTAAAATCATCGGTATCCCCGCGCTGCAATGCGGTCTCCATTTGGAGGGAACTGTTGGTATGGAGGAGCTCGAGAGTGGAGATACCACCACCCCCCAACTTATCCTCACCATTCCGGCTACTCCAACCACGGATGAAGCCCCGGAAGCGACATCGCTGACCACTCCCGCTACTACTACCACTACTACAACCTCATCCATGATACTGCCTCTACACCCAACTGAGGTGGAATTAGCGGGATTGAAGAAGGTCCAAGTCCACGTATGGGGCGACGATACCCCCGCCTACGATGAGGGGGATGAAGTGGCGGACTGGTTATCCACTTTTTTAGGTCGCCGAGTCCGCCTGGTGCGCTATATCCTTGACCAGGGTAAGCGAGCGACCAAGACATGTCCACCCACGGCCGAGCAGGTACAACAAGCCCTAGCAAGTCCTGAGGATGATAATGATAGCGGTAGTAGCAACCGTGACCCCGCTGCTACGACACTTCCACCCAGGCCAGTGGGCGGCTGGCGTAGTATTTTCTCGTATTTCGCACCCAGTAGCGCATCCCACTCTACGACGACACCTCCTCCCCCGCAATGGCCCGGGCGAGTGATGTTCAGCAATGACTCGCCGATTCTGTTGGCGTCCGAAGCATCGCTGGTGGATGTGAATCAACACCTGCCGACGCCGATTGATATCCGGCGCTTTCGGCCTAATATTATGGTCGATGGTATTGCACCCTTTGAGGAAGATACTTGGCACCGCATTTCGATTAAGGCGGGCGCACTGGCGAGAAAGATTACCCCACCCATTTCGAGTAGCGAAGAAAAAATAACCGTCGATGCGGATACGAATGCGAGTACGTCTGCTCCATCGGCAGTCACTCTGATGGTGACTTCGCGCTGCACCCGCTGCCCCATGACCAATAATAACCCCGATACGGGAATTGCCAGTTTGGAACACCAACCGTTGAAGACTTTGGTGAATTACCGACGGGTGGACCCTGGTGATAAATACCGAGGCTGTTTCGGTATGAACTGCGTCCCCGTTCGCACAGGTAAGTACTGCTCTTGATTGCTTTGCCCCTTTGATGGATATATATATATGTATACGTATCTATAGAGACCGGCCTGGAGAGTTCAGCCGACCAATTCACACATTTAAATCAAAACCCTCACGACATTTCCATTTGATTATTATATTATGCATCTCTGGATAACTATCTAATGACTAGGCCAAGTTATTACAGTCGGTGACCTTGTTACTGTCCATGCTACTGGGGAACACTGTCGAGTAGTTGTTGGCAAATTTGAGTGATCCAGCCATGCTGAACCATGCCCCCAATACTCTACGCCTTTCTTCGCCCACCCCCCTACAAATTCGCCTTTTAGTATCTCATATGACTATACTGACGTGCCGGAAAGACAAATTACATTATGTGTATTCTTGGGATTTCTATAAAAGCATGGTATTGAAACTCGGGCAAAATAACTATAAAAAAAATTAACCGATGATGGCACTTCCTGTAAAGTGGGGGAATAGTGAAACTGAAGTGAAGTGAAGTATATGTATATAAAGAATAAGCCTACAGACGCAAGTTGCGATTACTTAAAGGGTGAAGGATGGCACTAAAAAGGAAAGTTCACAGGCTAAAATAATAATTAGAAAATAAATAAAGATTTAATAAAAAAACAGGAATGTGATTTTATTCGAGAATGAACGGTGATGTGCAAGAGGGACTACCGCTTAGACTTAGATCCCTGTTTCCTAGCCTGAGGGGTCGCTGATGCTGGCTGCTGGAACCGAATCCGTATATAAAGAATCACGTGATTACAAGTGATTGTGGGGTAGGTTGTCAAATGCGGGATAGATTAGTTAGTTAGTTAGTTAGTTAGTTAGTTAGTTAGTTGGTTGGTTAGTTAGTTAGTTTAAACCTCGGCTGTATTGAGAATTACCCATTAATGATCGGCATAATCCCAATATGAGAATACCACATGAAGATTATCGAAAGTGGACTAGGCCCATCTAAGATCGGGGATACTAAGTGCAACGTACCTTTTTCATTAAGGAGAGATCCTCCTGGGCATCTTCTTCAGTAACCGCATAACTAAGAGTAACGGAAACCTGGCGCTTCTTTTTGGAGGTTTTCTGGTCCGTTGGTTCTGGCCCCCGCTTACGAAGATTTCGCTTCGAATTCGATCGTGGACCGGCATCCCCCGGAAAGTCTGGTTTAAAGAATTTTCCAATCATAAGATAGTGCGCAGAGGACATACGTAAGTCAAAGGGAAAAGGGTAATCAAATATTGGTGAAGTATATGGGACCACCAATCATATTATTGCGGCGATGGTCATTTCGCCAGAATGGGGGATTTTTTTAAAAAAAAGGGAGGCGTTGGCATAGTAATGATGGAAGGGATGAAAATGTACCTTGGTTAATATCTAGAATGTCGCGGTCTTCTTTAAGGCGCTTGAGCCGGTCTTCGATGCTGTTTCGAAGGCGTTCGCGGAGCTCTTCTTTCTCGGCCTGGAAAAGATACAGTGGTTGAGTAGGATTTGGATATAAAAGTTAGCTCAGTATAAACTTGACAGACAAGGGTGGACCCTTGGAAAATAACCGAGCAGACGCGGGACCAGCGATGAATGATTTGTATCTAATAAATTAAAATAAGGGTATGGTGTGTACTACTGAACCGACAAAGGTCGCCGTCGAGCCTGGATAACTTACATTATACTCTTCTTCAAGCCGGACGATTTCATCTTTGTAGAGCTTGTAAGCACCCCCGAGCTGATAGTTGCAAAGGAGCTCCGCCTTGGTCAGTGCAGCATCCCGGATACTACGTAAAACCTTGACCTTGTCCAGGTAGGTGGGATGGGTGCCTGGGTTGGATAAGAATAAGGAGAATAGTAATAAATACAGCCCAATGGAGGGATTAGTGGTTTGCTCACGCATTAAACTGAGGTATAGATGCCTCTCCAATGAAAGTATTTTCGCGCTATATCCAAGGAGGGTAAGTGGAATTAAGGGGGGAAGGAGCTAGCTGACCTCATTTGAATGAAGGGGCCCGCATGAATGCATGAATACGGTGGCGACTATGGAGTGGAGGGAGATGTACATATGTGGGGGGGCGTAATAAGACTTACCGTCGCAGATTTCCTTGACACTCAGGTTGATTTCTTTGATTTTATCCTCGTATATTCTGTAGGTTGGTCAGACCCGAGTGGATACAATAGATACATTTACAAGGTGCACCATCAGTCTATAGGCCGGTTCACCATCCCATCTGGCTCCAACAGGCTAATGGCCGAGCAGCTGGACAAATGTGGGCTATGAAAAGGGCCGGCTGGTGACTTACCCTTGGCGGTTCGTGCAGAACTCCTGGTTGATGGCAACCAGCCGTTGCAGGATGGCATTTTTCTGACGACTGTCGACTACATCTACTGAAGGCGGTTATGTATATATATATATATATTGGTCAAATATACATGAATCGCACGGTCCAGATATCGAGTGTGTAACACAGTCGTGAGTATAGCAGGAAGTGGGGGGGAGAGGGTGTTAGACTATGGGTGTTTAGTTGTTTGGGAAGTCGTAGGGGCCTAGGAACCCATGCCACTGAGTTGTGACGTAAAAGGGAGCGATGGGCCCGCCAGGACGTGTTTGCGACCTGAACTTAACAGGTGAGGTGTCGGGAAACAGCCAGGCCTGCTTATCCGCACTGGGGAGAGGAGGGGCTGCTATGTGGTCAACCGTAACAGGGGGGGGACTAGTACCCATCCCGACTAGTAGTGGTGGATAAGTGAGAGTAAGTGAGGGAGGAGGAGGACCTTACCGTAGGCCGACTTCTCGGGAGGATAATAGTAGTTGTCCTTTTCAACGGCTGGGGGAGGGCGGTAGGCGTAAGACTCCATGGCAGCGAAGGGGTGGGTGGTATAGAGCGAGAGAAATAGGCGAGAACGAGGGATGCGGTTGGGTTTAGAAGAGGGAGGAGGAGGAGTTGGAATGTGGTAAAATAGGGGAGAAAGGAAGGTTAGTTGAACCCACACCCCGCACGATTGGAAGAATAAAAGAACAGCCTATATTGAGGACAAGTAAGGATAAGTGAAGTGAGGTGGTGGCAAAAGAGTGTGGGTGTAGGTTAGGGGGTGGGGGGATGCTTATATCTCTTTCACCACTCATGTCAATGAAAGAAGGAAGAAGCCCTTTCCTTCCCTTGTCCTATATTATCTTGCCTTTTGGAATGCAAATATGTGCTTGATAAGTAGAAACAACCCTCGACACTTCTTTAATGGCCTTTATAAAGCCCGCTGTTGTATTGACGAGTGTTTTTCACTCAACAATCTATGATAATAATGATGTATGTAGTAGTAGTAAACACAACTATAATAGAATAGCAGCATAATAGGCCAACTATATCTTCTATATATGTCTCCCCGCTTGCCAATTTGGAACTTAACAACCGCCCGCCCACCCAAGTTCCACCGTCCGCCTACCGAATGGGAATTTAAATTACTTCGGCTAACAGCTGATTTCCCCACCTCGTCCCATCCCATTGGCTGTCTAACCCAAGCTAACCTGGCCAAATATCTGGAAGAGAGAGAGAGAAAGGGCGCGATTTTTTTTTATATATTAGCCATTCTCAGGTACACCAGTCTCTGCCGCAAACGAACTAGCTGAATCCGCTGACTTGGCAGCCCAAAAGAATCCCTTCTAGTCTAGTGCCATTATCCACCTATACATTTACATCATTCACATACTCCCTTACCATGACCACCACCAGCATCCGCCCCGATGGCCGCCAAGCCGACCAAATCCGCCCCTTGGAAATAGTTCAGGGTCTGCTCCACCGCCCCGATGGTTCCGCCCAATTTGCCCTGGATAAGACCTCCACCCTCGCCGCCGTCTATGGTCCCATGGAAATCAAGATTCGCGATGAAAAAGTCGATCGGGCCACCATTGAAGTGAACTACAAGCCCCTGACTGGCCAATCCGGTAAGTAGCCTTGACCTCTCTCCCCAGTCAAATATATATATATATATATATATAAAGCGGCCTGATACTGACCCGAGTATCGCTCATATAGGTGCACCTCCCTATATCCATGGTTCCGGTGGGTGACACGTGGTGGATTAGGTAACTACATCATCAACCCAACATACTAACGTATTATCTTAACTCGTGTAATGGCTGCTGTATGTCGGGGGGGCTTAGGGGTTCGGGATCGCTGGGTCGAATTCAACGTTCGCCGGATCTTTGAAGGCGTCGTTCTGACCGCCCTTCACCCCAATACCCTCATTCGAATCGAACTACAGGAAAGTCGCGTCCACGGCTCGGTAAGTTTTATGGTTTTATAATTCCATCGATTTATATTTTCGACGGCGACCTTATTGACCTGTCCCTCCGTTGCAATAGCTAATAGATACACCTAGCCCGTCTCTTTAATGGGTCGACTGGCTCATCACCCCTAGGATATATAGCCTTACTAACTCGCCGGCATAATCCATTGGACCGTGTTTACTATACCCTTCTACTTATTAGGAGATTTCCGCAGCCTTCAATGCGGCTACGATGGCCCTCATGGACGCCGGCGTACCGATGCGTACCATAGTAGGCAGCGTGAGCTGTGCCATTGACGACCAGGGGACTCTCCTTCTGGATCCCACTGAACACGAAATTGAGGTAAGCCCACTTTCAATACAATCCAGTCCGAAACCCCTTCTTCCCATGCGTAGCCTGTTTAATGTCATCAAATCATAATCTACTTCCCATCAACGACTAAATCATGTAATATTTTATAACTCTTTCGATTTCATTTTGTTTTGTGTGGTTTAACTCCCAGACTGCGACCTCTTTCCATATCTTCGCCTTCGACTCCGAAATGCAAGGCGCCCTCTTTAATGATTCGATAGGGAGCTTTACGCCAGAACAGGTAAGTTTGGATTAATAGCAGTTAGCGGCTGATCCGCAAAACTAGGTCACATCTATATATTTACGTATACCATTAGTATGATATGGCCACTCGACTGATTTTACTTGGAAACTAACCGAGCCACAAATATACTCCGTATCCATATCCCTACTCACTTTCCTACCGACCTAGTATAATGCCTGCCACGAAATTTGCCGGAAGAGTGTATCAAAAATATTCAGTTTCATGCGTACTGCTGTCGAGAAGAAACTGCTTACCCAAGTGCAGCAGTTACAGAAGGAATAAACGACCCATTCACATAGCTGCGACTATAAAGGCATCGCTGAGATGGGCATTTGGCTAACCCTAAGTCTAATAGTGTTCACCAACCTCGCTTTTCCTTTTTTTTTTCAACGTTGTCTTTCAACTTAGTTTACAATCCAGCTATTTGAACAGATATGCGCCTGCCCACCTATTTTTTTTATATATAAAATAATTATTGATGGTGATCCTTTCAACTCCCATAACAATATTGACTTTGGCCATCGATGGTTACATTGACCCACCTATATAAGAATGGTATAGCAAAATGTTTTAAAAAAACCTGACTTTATTATGGATTCAACAGAAAGCGATAGTGGCGTGATAAGACGAACGTCGGACTTAATGTATGAACAGATAAGCGATACTGCATATGTATATGGAGTGGAATATGTATAAATATATAATGGAACAGCTGTGTTGGGCTAATCAACAGACAAGTACAAACCAAACAAAAAAAAGACTTAGTAGACAAGATAAAAACGGTGCTAGAGGAAATAGGACTAGCAAAAGGGGGCTCTGCCAGGATTCAAAATAAAAAATCAATTTGATACCACCAAATATTATACTGGGTGAAGCAAGCGGTAATAAATAGGCGAGAGCTTGAAAAAAAAAACAATAGCAACAAAGGAACGCGTAAACTAATATCAGTTCGGTGCAATTTGATGAAGGATGTAGAAGGAAGGGTCGAGTAACTCGGGACTCGGGATTTATCAATGGTACCGCGTCTAACGGAGGTGTTTAGACATAGGCGGCGGGTAAATCATAACGCGAGTCAATGGCGGGATAGCGCACGGTGGGATGGACGGGGGCGGGGGCATGGGGGTCACGCGCATACAGTTCGAAGCTCGTAAAATGCATGATGCAGAAAAGCAGCCCAATGAGTCCTACTACACCACCCGAGATTAAGTGATAGAGTTCGGGGGCCAGGTTCAGGATACCCAAGAAGATGTAGAGCAGACCACGGCCGATAAACATAAACAGGAATTCGCACTTGCTCTGCAGGGCCCAGGGCCGGCTGATTTCGAGGGCCAGGATGAGGACGGTGAAAATGAGGAGGAGGATGCCCACAACGATGGGTTGGAAGCGGCCGGTGATTATGAAGATCACGCCGCCGACGGCTATCAGGACGGCGACAATGACATTGAGAATGCGGAAGAGCCAGCTGAGGCTGGTGTCATTCCCGACGTAGCCGTGGTTGGGCATGGTTTAAATATGGAGTACAATACAGGGAGGAGGGCGGTCCCAGAAAAGATTGGAAGCGGCTTGGGACGGCGTCAAGCCGAGTTCGAGGCCCGGGTGAATACGAAAAACGGGGGAAAAGGGTAGGCTAAAGTACACAGGGAGAGGAGAGGATAGTATGCCTCCGGAGTCGATAGAATAGAGTCGACAACGAAGTGGAACCCGAGAAACTAAACCGAGGCGACGGACGTTTGCAAAAATAATAAAGTTACCGAGTAAAGAGAAGGAAAGGAACGAAGACTAGAACTACGACAATACAGGCTGGATAAACTGATGGAGGGCAGGCGAGATAAAATGGAGAGAGGACTGAAGAAACAATAGACACATTCTCCGCCGCGCCCAGGGGGGGAGGGACTGAATAATATATATCGAGGTGGTAATATCAATAATATTGTCTATATGCGTCGCGACGCGCGCGCGCATACAGTCAGTATGTGACAGGCCAGGGTACAGGCGCATTCAACCATCGCTGGATCAACGACTAGCAACGGGGGGGGAGTGTCACGCATATATTCATCTTCTTCACCCGGTGGATTGGCCTGTTTTATTATTATTATAGGCAGATTTCAAAGTCCGTTAGGGCAGGACAGGCCCAAACGGTGACATAATGCCTCGATCCTGATTGGCTGTGGTACGGTCCACTCTCAACGCGCCAAAATAAGCGGCGACTGCTTCCCATCCGCCCACATTCCTCTCTCTCTCTCTCTCTCTCTCTCTCTCACCCACCCCCATTGCACCGTGCCCCACCACTATCACCTACCTCCATTCTCTTAAACTTGACTTTTCGGACTTGGCTTGAACGAGAATTCCCGTGTAACCCTGAATTATTGCTTTTCCTTTTTTCGCGTTTTCCCCTAACACTTCGATACACACACCCAGCACCGCCCCGCCCGGAGTTGCAATGCCAGCGTACTACTTGGGCCTCGACCTTAGCACCCAGCGACTCAAAGCTACCCTCATCGACCAGGCCGGTGCCACCCAATTGACCTGCGACGTTGACTTTGACCAAGAACTTACCCAATACAAGTAAGCTAAACGAATAGACGCTCCCTTCCATTGGGGTGATAAACCCAGTGTGCAGTTAATAAGGGTAGTAAAAGGATTCCACCATACCCGCCCGAACTCAATACCACTCACTAATTAAGTGTACTGGCTTCATTGTCTGTGCAGTACCAAGGGTGGCTGCTATACCGATGGAAGCCGAGCCTTTGCCCATCCGTTGATGTGGGTCGAGGCCCTAGATCGGCTATTTTCCAAACTAGCGGCTGCGGCAGCTCCCCAACTGACCCAGTTGGCCGCCATTGCCTGTTGTGCCCAGGTAAGCAACATAGTCTGGATTTTTAACTAGGCAAATATCTCGGATCTATCCCCACTACGGACTGACTGCACACCCGGCTTAACTTCTTTCTGGTTACTTCACTATTTCTGCCTACCATGTACTCCACAGCAACACAGCAGTGTGTATTGGAATGAGAAGGCCCAGCACCGACTACGCCATTTGAATACCAACCTGCCATTAAAAGACCAACTGGGCGATTGTTTTTCGCTTACCGACAGCCCCATCTGGCAGGACACCAGCACAGGCTCGCAATGTCGGCAATTAGAACGGCAAATCGGGGGTCCCGCTAAACTTGCTGGTATTACTGGCTCTATCGCCTACGAGCGGTTTACAATCAACCAGATTGCCAAAGTAAGTGGTTAGGCACCGGGCCGGTTTAAACAAACGTCTATTTCATATTATACCGACATTTTTATCAAGGGGCTTGCTTAATGACAGGAGGGCCACATCATTACGTAGGCCCATTTTGGTTAACAGCTGACTAAAAAAAAAATGGCGTTCGCTCCCGCCTTTATCGATTCCAAGGATTACCCATTTTAATTTATACGTCCTGCTGACTTGTTTATTTGTTTCATCTCGATAAATCCGTCGGTCGGGGGTGCATAGATTTACCAAACAACCCCCGAGCTTTACCAAGCCACCGCTCGGATCAGTCTCGTTAGCTCCTTCCTTACTACGCTCCTACTAGGGGATTTTGCTCCTATTGACTACGCCGATGGATCCGGTATGAATGCTCTGGATATCCGGAGTAAACAGTGGTCACCTACCATTGTTCGCATTGTCGCGGATGACAGCCTGCTTCACAAGCTAGGTACGCCAGCTGCTACGCAGTCCGTAATAAGCGAGTCGACTGCGCCCTACTGGCACACTAAATACGGCATTAATCCCGCTTGTCGCCTGCTGGCAGGGACTGGCGATAATCCAGCCTCGGTACTGGCCTTGGCAGCCAACCCCGGTGACGCCATCATTAGTCTGGGCACCAGCGACACTGTGATGTTCCCCTGTGCGTTTCCTAGTAGCAATCACCAGGAGGATGGCAACCTCGACGGCCACGTATTGTGCCACCCATTGGCAACCTCCACCTCGTCCGATTACATGGCCCTCCTATGCTTCCGCAATGGGTCCCTGACCCGTGAATGGGTGCGTGACCACTACGCCGGGGGTTCCTGGTCTACCTTTGCCGACGTACTGGAATGTACTCCGCCCGGTCTCCTCCGCCATCTGGGATTCTACTACCTCAGCCCCGAGATTTTACCGCGGGCCCACGGGGTGCAGCGGTTTGGCCTCAATGATGGGTCCGCGGAGTCGAGTCCCGGAAATGGACAGCAAGTGTTTGCGCCCTCGAAGAAGGCGCCCATTACTCCCCTCTCGGAATTCCCGGATCCGGCCTGGAATGTACGCGCGGTGGTTGAAAGCCAGGCCCTTCATATGCGGCTATACTTGGCGCGCAAGGGTCTGGACCACCCCCAGCGTATTATGGCCTTGGGAGGGGCCTCAACCAACCCGGCCATTATTCAAATCTTTGCGGATGCACTCAATGCGCCCGTTTGGCTGGCTGAGCCCCCGGCAACCGCCAGTCTGGGGTGTGCCTTGCGGGCCCTGTTCGCGTGTTCGTCCAATACGACCGAGTTGGGGGCACCTGGCGGCGGGGGTTTGGCCCAATACAGCCAATTCCGACTACACTCCGGGCTGGTACTCCGGTGTCTCGCGAAACCCAACGATCAGGCCGCCCGAATCTACGACGAGTGCTGGGCCGATTTTCAGCGGGCGCATGATTATATGGAAGCTAGGTTCCCCTATAAAGAGCAGGTGTAGCTGATTACTTCTGAGTCGGCCAAGTTCTCTTGAAACAATAACCTCCTTGCAAAATCCAATAGCCCCCTGTCCCCACATGTAGTTTATAGCCGCTAACCAATGGGTAGTGAAAAGGTTTCAAGCACAATCTGGGAACGCCTATTCCCCCTATAGAAAAATTAGACCTAGTTAGATATATTGGGAGGAGGAGGCCCGATTGGTTAATGAGATCCAACGAATAATTCGGTAGCAGCAATTCTCTGTCACCAATCACCGAATGAGGCAGACCTGGTCTACTTAAATGGTGAACAAAGGAGATAGTATTAACCGAAGACGGAATAGACTATTCCAACACACGTCTACATTGCCAGGGTATGAAAGGAAAGCTAACCTGGTAAGACGTACCCACCATTTGGTATGCAGCGACTTCCGCCGGAGTAACTTAACCAGCGCGATGCAGCGTGCCTCGCTAAGAAAATCCTTTAGCACAAGGTCCAAGCTAAGTCACCGGGTACCTTCTCTATTCATACAGCTGAGCCAAGCCGCCGACGATATCATTTTTATGGCCCTAGTATTTAAAAATAATCCCAATTGAGTTAACTGGGGCTAATCTTTTCTGCCTTTCAATACATCTGCCAATTACATAAACACAGTTCCTTTATAGGTTCGGAGCCTTTTACTCGCCCGTATGCGTTAATGGAGGGGGAAGTGGAGGCTTGTTATATTTAACTCCCACCCTTGTACACCATTGTTGTTTATTTGATAGGGCAAGAGATGGGAATCGCGATGGTCGACATAGACCCCCCGAAGAGAGAGAGATAGGCCTTTGGTATTTATCAACCACTCTACTTTACTTTACTCTATTATATCCCATTTTAGCCCGATGTCCTAAAATAGCGCCACTCCAAGTGTGCAACCAGAGGAGAGACGGGGCGAGTTATAATAGAAGGCTGGGGTGAGTATAGTGCGACGGTTCCTATCAGTGGTTAATGTGATTGGGCCTGCTGTATAACCAACTAACTAACTAACTAATCTTGGCCATTGCTATATATGGATATTTTGGTCGGGCGATCCTAATGCCCACTATAAAATCAAGTGCCTCCTCTATCACCCCCCCGTGACCTCGACTCTGATTGGTAGTGGTTCCTAATATGTCTATTAAATGGAACAGAGACTGCTTGGGGACATTATGATTATCCACACTGTGTTGGTTAATTGAGGGACGAAGGAGGCTGTGCGAGGCCTCTAGGGGCGAGAAACATATATCCCGATAATCCACCGCCACCCCTTTTTCCCACCCACAATTGATTAGGAGGCCATCTGTATCGTACATACGAGGTGGGTGTGATCCATGTCTCTGGTCGACATGTCGAACTGCTTTGGAGTATTACTACTACCACTAGTTGGTATTTCAGGGGCCCAGAGAGGTGCTGTTCTTCTAAGGCAAGCAGCCCTCCCCCCCAGCTTTCCCAATCACCACCACTGCCGGGATCCACTAAGCCGTCCTATGGCAATCGAAGGCGGTCCTAGGAGCCGGAGTGTGAATGTGAATATGTGAGCAAAGGGGGTTTCGATTGAAAGAGGCGACTAACCCATTCTATTGAAGAGGGGGTGCTTGGACCAAGTCTGGAGAGACACGGAAGATAGGACCGGCGGTGTACATCCTCCAATCTGGTTATGGGGCACGTAGGGCTGTGGTTATAAAACCCCATAGATGCGTCTCTTGGTTCTACCCCCCTCCCGCTTGTTGTGTGCATCCTCCCCAAATTAAGTTACCTCAATCAGACTAGTTAGTTTTTCACTGGCCCGCATACTTTTATTTAAGCTGATCCCTTTCCTCTCTCCTCGCGGGCTGTTCTTTTATACAACACCATACCATACCATACCATATTGGACCTATCCTTGTCCTTGTCCTAATTTTGACTCACAAAAAATCGTCCTTCGACCATATCATGTGTTGGCCCAGTCGATATTCCGAAGCGGATATTTACCTGTACTAACCGTAAGTCCATATCGGATGCACCCCGCCCTCTCTGCCCAAAACACTCTTTAGGCACGGCCATTGTTTTAGGAAGAACAGGGAGTGAATTCTACAACCTCACCCATGGATCCGTTCGTTCGTTGGTGTATGAGAAAGGAAAAGGCCTAATGAAACACTCGCCTCACCACCTCTTTAGGGTTCTCTCCTAACATTCACTCTCGTGCTGCTCTTTCTTATACTATCCATTTTTTGCTGCACTTTCATATACCAAAAGGACTAGAACGCTAATACAGCGTACGCACCACAGTTTACCCGCTCTATACGTCCGACACTCCTTCTATACTATTGGTGGTATATGGTCTATTTGGGAGGCTTGTTTCGACGAAGTAATAATTGTTGAGGCAGCAGCAGGTATTGTTATATCCAGTCTCACCCAGCCGCCGGGGATTTCTATAATAGCATTATTGGACACTCTCCCCCTTTCTCTTCCCTTTTCTGTGCCTGCTTCCTCTGTACATAATTATTCCTTTTTTTGGGCGATATTCCACCATATACTCTCTCTCTCTCTCTCTCTTTCACCCTCTCGCTCTCCTATATCTCTCCGTCTAGCCAACTTGGCGCAATCGTCATTGCCACATCCTCGTTGACCAGTTCCCCATTCCCCCTTTTCTTACTTCGTTTACATACCTCTCTATATCCAGCACCAACAAACCCAAGCTGAATCCCCTCCATCCCCCCCTTTAACCATTTTACAGCGCTTTTTTACACACACACATACGCACATTATATATATATATATATAATTTTATTTTACCGGAAAAGATTTTTATACAAAGCTTCGCAATTTGGTACACCCGACTTGACGTCTCCTTTACTCATTCCCTTAAAGCGCCGGGTTTATTGCATTTCAACCGCCCATTAACTCGCCATTTTAAGTGAACCTGGTCGTCGTCCTCTATATTCTCTACCAAGCATAACCTCGGATTTGCACGCGTGTGTCTATGTGCGTTTGCGTGCGTTAATACCCAGTCCACCACCTACCTAATGAGCCATTCCATGCAAACTCTTACCCCCGACCAGAAACGGACCCGCATCCGGGAGCTGGTGGCTGCTTTGTCCGAGTACAAGATCTACAGCAAATGGCCCGAGACCCGGATCGAAAATGCCCTGTTTGACCTCAAAACGATGGGCCGAGACCCCACTGGCTGTGAACGACTCTACGATAAGCAGGTGAGTATCTCGCTTGGTAAAGATTTTTTTTTAAAAAAAAAGCGGAGTGGGAGTGCGGTATGTCTTTTGCTAGTGGACGGAGGGAGGAGTTCTTCGTAGTTCTTTGTAATACCTCCACCACTACCACCACCACCTTCCAACAATGGCCGATTTCTCGACGAAAAAGATAGTCCTTCGGGTTTCATTGAGATACTATCTCCCCTCTCCCTTCCTTCATCATATCTTCGATTTCCACCGAAGTATGAAGGTAGTCTCCCCCTTTGAACTATTAAGCCCTTCTCTCTCTCGGTTACAGGAGGGTCCGTGCACCAGTATCATCGGCTAATTCATCCTTTTTAATGGGGTATTCTTTGTTATTCACCTATTTCCCAGGGCATCCAAATGCTCATGCTACACGCCGGCCTCGGTATCGAGCCTCGTAAAGGTCAGGGCCTCCATTTCCCCAACACCGAACGGGCCTGCGAAGCCTTGACGTGTTTGGCCAATATGTTCCTTACCGCGGAGTCTACCCGCGACATCGCCCTGGATTTACATATTATGCAACGCCTAAGCTACCTAGTCAACGTAAGTTCTATCCACTTGGTCTATCGAAGGGGTGTGTAACAATGTCCATTTGCCCACCACTCATATCCCCCCCCCCATTGCAGGGTGTCTCAAGGACTTTACATGTTAAATCCCACTGTGAATACTGGTCTATTAATAAAATACTCGCTCATTTTCCGACAGTACGTCATGTCACCCCATAGTCTCCTCCCCTCGACTCTCCCTCCCTCCTATTCACTAATTAACCCGTCCTAACTGCACATCGTTCTGTTTGCTATTCACGTTTACCCCTTTTCCTACCGACATCACTCCCCACTGCTTAGTTGGCCGACTGTTCCCCTCGCTGCCACTTTCTCATTGCCCGGATCTTATTCCTGCTGACCCTCCGGAAGCCCAAAGTCGTGCGCATTGCCATTGATGAGTGCAATATCAATCTCTTTTTATCTCAACTTCTCAACATCCATCTACGACGAATCGAAAGCGGTGCGGCCTCGGCCAACCTTACTAGCGACCCCTACACTTCCGTCCAGGTCATTGGGGAGCTCCTGAAGGTGTGCTACAATGTCTCCAGTGATTACATTAGCCTACGCACCGCAACCCCTGATTCTCCCTTCCGCGCCGCTCTCCCCTTCGGCTCGTCCTCCAACACCTCCCGGGCCTCGCTCCTCAACGAAGCATCTTCTGCGGCATCGGCCGCCACCGACACCACGACGAACTACCCCCTGGCCGAAAACCAGCTGGCGGTGGCCGACTCCCACACGTTCGGCTACCCACTCCGTCCTACCTTGGAAGTGATCCTTACCCTACCCATGGACCGTCAGGCTCTGGGTATACCGCCGCCTCACAGTAACGCCATTTCGGTCCTGTTGTGTTACTCCCCCCACGCCTTCTCCCATGCCTTCTTTCCCCTCAAGAGCTCTTTGGCCTTGATTACACGGCTAGTGGAGTTTTGTGACCATGCGTTGAGCATGCTTTCGATCAGTGACGACCACCCGACCGATAGTACGGCGAGCGACGCTAGCAGCAGTGGCACGCCTTCCCTGTCGTTGTATTACTCGTCGTTCAACCAAAACATCGCCCATTCTCTACTTCCTCTGCTGTGGCTTCTAATTTCTATTAGTCAGGCCCATATACCAAGTCGACTCTACATGCGTAACCACTGGTTCCCAGAAGATCGGTAAGTGCGGCTGATATGGTTAGACAGCTTAGGCGTATCCCTCTTTTGTACCCTGGAGGAGGGATTCATCCTATCGAAAATGACGTCAATATGATGTCTCTGTAAACCCACCCTAGATATTCCACTGACACAGCTCGCCTATCTTTTCCCCCTGCATATCCCTATATTGTTCACTTTGTCTGTATTGGCATATATATATATACTACCTAATAGTAACCGAGACGTAGCCCCGGAATCCCTCGATACCCCCGGCGGTCGGTTGGTGTTTATCCTGGCCCAGCCCATGCCCACACCACTCTCCCAGAGTGTTGGCAACCTCCTGTACAATCTCTGGAACAATGATGTCAATCAACTGGTAGCCGAAATTGGCTACGGCAACATCGCCGGCTACCTAGTGGAACAAGGCATCGCCTTCTCCGAATCGAGTTTCCAGGCCAGCCAGCAAGGCAGTAGCAACGGCAGTAGTCCCCGGAATACCATTAACCCCATCACTGGCCGTCTGTTCAGCGGGAATGATAGGCATAATGACCAGGGCGGAGTCCACTTGAACCAACCTCCCCCGGAAGCCCGTATGCCCAAGGCCGGCAGTGCCTACCACCGGTCGTCCACGGGCGATGGATCGTCACCGTCGACTGCTAGTAATAAGCCGCTGTGGGACACGCCCATGTCGGAGGAGGAAAAGGAACAGGAAGCCGAGAAATTAATGGTTCTGTTCGATCGGCTAAATCGGACGGGCATGGTTAAGTTCGAACATCCCATGGCCCAGGCCGTCCGGCAAGGAAAGTTCGAGGAAGTGGATTCCGACTAGTTGGACAAAGAATTACACACGCACAGCGTTTGTGTGTGTTTCTCTCACTCTCTTTCTTCCACATCATATAGCACATATATCCCCTTCGATACATAATATTGTTTAATGTGTATGGCTTTGTAACTGCCTTCCCCTTCCACCTCTTCTTACAATCGCTTATTAACACGTTCACACTCCCTTTTCCTGGCGCCGTACTCATTAATTCTACCACATCGTTACTTTTATAAGTTATTATTGCGAACAACTATATAAGCGTACATTACTAATAATATATTTGCATAGTAAACTATTGGACTATACATCATATACACCCAGTGTGCCCACGACTTTCGTTAGCCTACCCTGACCTCGCTAGAGAGGTCCAGTAGAGTTACTCGCTCCTATAGGATACGCCGTATATACGCGGCCATGGTTATTGAGTTTGCCGAGAACCCTTGCGCGATATGTAGGAGGAAAATGGGCTTTTTGCTTTGACCGATGGGTGAGGATGCTCACCAATACTCCGTTTTGGCCCTTTGAATACCGGCTATTCCTACATGCTATTTATACCTATACAACCATAATTAAGGCGGGAGGGGTATATGGTCAATGATATACGTATTAGAGGGTGGTTATCGGTCCTGGCATCAAGCGGACCTTCCCCTCCCTATTTCTTTCCCAACTGACTAAACGACTAAGTATCGGATATAGATGGACCTAGTCGACCAGCTTAGTCAAGACCGGAGAGTATTTCGAGTCCTAGAGACCATGGAGTGGAGGGCAAAGAGGGATGTGATGTATAGACCGCAACTTAGTCTCCCGGAACCATTAACTAGCGAAGCCCAGGTCACCAGCCCCCAATTGGGAGCGGCCATACGATACTAATGAACTTCATTTACTCATAGATATTTATCTATAGGGAACCTGCAAGTAGAAGCAGCAGCAGTAGTGGTGGCCGTGACAGTGGCAGCACTAGCTCGATACCCCCCCCCCTTGGTCCTCTTCCAATCACCGACACCCCAATGGAAAGCGGAAAATATCCAATGCAACAATGGTGGGTTATACGAGTTGGCTTGTAGGAGGTACCCAGGCCAAGGTCGGACCCCCCTGTCTTTATTAAAAGAATTGGGGCGTGACTATTTCCAGCCAAATCGTAACCTCCCTCTTTCGCCCTCTTTCCTGCCTTGGAAAATTAGCGAGTTTGTTGCCAAGCCGAAAATGAAAGAGGGTATGTGATACGGCGGGACCTACCCGCTCGGCAGTATATAGTTAAGTCGTTAGGACGTTTCGGGGATTGACCGACCTTGTTTTCTTGTATAAAAAAATCCATACCACGGCTGACTGTTTCCCCTTATTTTGGTAGGTTTTCATTGCTATTTAATACTTGGTAGTTTTTCGGTAGTGGGTGCTCCTCCTTCTATGACCTAATCTATATGTATGGGTCTCTATCTCAATTGCTGTTAGCTGTATAACGGACTGATAATTGGGATGTTTTTACCGGCACCACAGAGCTGGCGCATCCATTATTATTCAGTTTACCAACAAAACATACTCCTCTACACACTACCCCCTCTGGGTCTCCAGCGCTCTATGTTTGGTATTAGTTCCATCCTCCTGAATCCTAAATAAATTCCTGTATTTGAACTGTACTATTATAATCCGACCACCTCCCTATCACATTAACCAATTCCGCAACCATCGGCCTGATAGCGTAAGTTGAAAACCCCGGCCAACATGTTACAATACCGCCCTATTATTTTGGTAGTAGAGGGGCCTAGTTAGTAAGGTGCAGTTGCATGTATGTTATGCTGCTTTATAGGACTATGCACAGTCCTTCTGACGCAACCGCAAATAGCTAGACCCGGTGGGTGAACAATCTGGTTGTACTCGCTAATACCCAAGTCTGAATAGGGTAGACTGTATAGCCCATACTATACCCTCTATTCGGAGCCGGGTTATCTTTCCGCCGCCGTATCCTACTACAACGACTGTTACTTGTAAACTCAGCACCACTAACGAACATCCATATTTGACATGACTGCTATCGCTCCTTCAACAGACTGTTCTTTACGAGACTTGTTCCGTTAACCGCCGAGGTACCGGTTATCGACGATACATAAGATACATAAATGTATATATACTGGCCGTACTTCACCACTACTATTATACACAGAACCTGCACCGCTACCGCGGTACCCCTCTCCTCTCAGTGATTCGGAAGCTCTCGTAAGTCGGGTGGCGTACCTTGGTCGACCATCGTATTCACTCTCCTGCGGCTCCGGTACTGTAGCTCATCCTAGTCCACCTCCCCGCCCCCTGGTTTCCGAGGCAAATTACAGCGTTTTGTTGACGGACTTGGTGCATTGGCAATCATCATTGCCTGGGCCGCCAACTTCCCCTGGTTGACAAGTGTTGATCTGGAAAGACGTTGGGTGGGTGGGTTAACGAAGGGTCAAATGATAGTCTCTGCACCGGAGCCAGCTGGTTTACCAACACCTGAATTGGGGGGCTCGTGGAGTGGGCAACTATAAATAACGGTCAACAATCGGCCCTTCTCTCCTTCCCTCTTAACCCACCACCTCTGAACGACTAATGCCTTTCTAACTTTCTCATATTATCTACGATTCTTATTCACGTTTATTCACTGGTTTCTTTAACAGATTCAAGCAAATTTCTACCTTTAGTACCCAAGCCACGGGTAATCACATTTTTTTATCATCACGATTAACCCACCAAGTAAAAGGGGTTTTGAGCCGACTCTGCCTCTTTCGCTCCCAAAAACACTTCTAACTCGTCGTCAACTGGACATTTATAAGTAGCTAAACAGTCGTTGGTGATGTGGACCATTCCCCGCCTCTTAACCCTTCTCGCGGGTCTTACTTTGACGGTCGCCCATAGCCAACTCGGGTATCCGATACCTCGCAGCAACGGGCCCAGAACCGCTACCTGCGGTGCGGGACTTGGCTGCAAGGGACCGTGTGAATCCCTCCGTAGCGCCACCCGCATCAACGACCTGGGCTACCAAAAAGTGTACGTGGCGCGCGGCCAGAAACTGAAGGTCCAGTGGAAACGCGCGAACCATCCCGGCGGATTTGTCCGCCTGGCCCTCGTGCCCATTGAAAAATCGGACAGTTGGGACGATTTTAATACCAACGTACTCAAACATTCGTGCTACGAGTCGCACTGCGGACCCGACCCGGGTAAGCCGGACGAATTCGGGTACGGTAATGGGGTAGGAGGGGGAGACTGCTGGACCGAGGTGGAAGTGCCGGCGTTTTATAAAGATGAAACGGTGGTGACCTTGCAGTGGATATGGTACGGTGGAGGGGTGTATTACGCGCAGCCTGAGGCCGGGTTCGGAGAGTACTACAATTGTGCCGACATTGTAGTAAAGGGTGGCACGACGCCGACTGCCGTTGGGAAAGTGGCACCCGTATTCGAGGGTAAGGATTACTCGAACCCTACCAGCAACGTGTGCAAATACTGGTCGTCTAACCAAGTCGGTGTATGTAGTTTTGCTGGCCGTATGCCTTCCCCCAAGTCCGGCGATCTCTTGAGCGAATCGTTGGAACCTTGTGCGCGTGGCAAATCCATGACGGGTAAACCCGCTGGGTTCTAGCCTCTGTCTATACTAGAAATCCCCCCGGACTACCGGCGACTACTACTACTACTACTACTACCTATCTACCCAGAGCATTGGCCCAATCGCATCCAGCTCACTGGGACCGTTCGTGTGTTTGTTTTTTGTTTGGGTTTAGCTTAGGACGGCTTTCCATATCTCTATGGGACGTTGGGCCTTCTAGCCCGACCTTTATTCCGCCGTTTATGCAGCGACTGAGCGTAAACGAGCCTTTAGTAGCTGTTTTCTAGTTCTTTTTTCTTTTATTATTCTTATTTAAAAAATAGTAATAATTTGATATCTATTTTCTAAATACTGCCACACGTTCAGTGGCACTAGCGTCTGCCTCTCAGCTTATAGGCAACTATTTTAGTCCACCATCTAAACTACTTATCAGTTAACCCGTGATCTATTTTATTCAGTGACATTGGCGCGGGTTTATACGATCACCTCAATAAACATTTCATTTTAGGTATTCCACTTGCGCCGGTTGATACTAGCTACCACAGCCCGAGTCCTGCCACCGGGGATGACGACCCCGCAGCAACGGTTCGATTGGTGTGATATGTGCGACTGATGGGGGGAAGGCAGTGGGTGTTTAGGCGACATCACCCATCGCCCTGGTGATGGAGGGTATAATCACACTCGATTTGCAGCGGGAAAATGATTGATATCGCACTACTTGAAATATGAACATCCCGTCAATAAAGACGATTGCCATGATGCAGTCATAGTGGAAACCGTATAAGAAGAATCAAGAAGCGGGATTAGTATCCAACCAGCAATACGTCACCCGACAATCCCTTCGCCACCTTTGGAGCTGTGCTTCTATTTCGTTTCACTTACCAATTGTTAACTAATATAGATGGGGTAATTGTTGGAAATATGGATTTGATAGTAAACGCAAGTACCTTCTAATACAACTAAAATGTTTTAAAGAAGAGAGAAAGAACCGCAAGGGGCAAGGCTAGATGCCCGCGGTAGGTTTTATTGAGTTGGAATTAGTAGTAATAATGACTAGGACGAAGTCCCGGGTATAGAATGATATAGTAAATATTTGAATATAGTCCCGAGTATAGGACGAGCCAATCATAGTAAAGGAATTGGTGAGACGGGGGAAATGAATTTCCAACAATAATGTTGTCATTTAGTGCTTAGTAGATATCATGACCAATCCCGCAGGGTCGACGGATAATTAATGGCCGCACTGGTGGTACCATTGGGAGATACGACGGTAATACGGGCCATCGTCATCAAGGGGTGTGTGTGTGTGTGTGTGTGGCACGTTGAGTAGACGAAGGGGTCGATAACATTTTGACTATAATACTAGGGGCGGCATTATTTCTCTCCATAATCAGGTGGTTTTACATTGTGGTACACCTTTTTTAACCCTGGCCCTAGTGCACTGAATTCGAGCCGGGCTGCCATATAGTGGCAATTTTCGGCTGATTCGCCTGGTAGCAAGGGTGCACAGGGCGGTGTGGTGTGGTACACACCTGGGACTGAGAAACGATGGTGACTCGTCGACAGCTATTCTCTCCCTCTACCCATCATACTCTTGGCGGTTAATAGCCCCCCGTCAACTTGAATCGGGCTATTGGAAAGCAGATATATGGACTTAACGGTCGGACGGGGGACCACCATTGGCCCCGATTATAGATAGAGATAGCGGGTGTGTTTTAATTGGGCCGGAACAATTCAGTCGACTTAGAAGAAGAGTGCCACGGGTAGGTACCTCTCTGGCTGGCCCAGGTCGCATGTCTAAGGGGCGCCCCATTGGATAGCCAGTGAATGCCCAACTCACAATGGATAGATGGGGCAGATGTGTATAATATAGTAGGGTTATTCCCCCCCCTTCTCTCATTTTACTTATTACAAAGCGATAGTAATAAAGGCCACACCAATTAGAGTGCCTCGCTAATTCACACTGGTCAGTAGTAATGGGGGGTGTACATTCTGGTACCTCGCGGCAGATTAGCCCCCTCCCCCAAATAATAATAATAATAATAATAATAATACAATAACTAGTGAAGCAGCCCAACTGGAATCATAATAATCATAGAGTAGTGTGGTGATTGGCACGGGTAAGAGCCATACCCCCCATACAAGTGGGCTAGAGCAATAATAGTAAAAATGACCTGGCCGAGTCACCGACAACGCGAGACCAGCCGAACGAGAGAAGGAGTGACATGATGGGCGCAAATCATGATTCGCCCTCCTCTCTATAGCCCTCACACTCACCTTTCGCTTCGAATTTCACTCCGCCCTCTCCATTGGCAGAGTGTGACCACAGGCGAGCCATTTACAAGGGTTGGATGGAATCTCACCCACTTGAATCGCAATATTATAACGCCGTGCCCCAGTGTTTTCTATGCCTTTCCTAGTCTCCCCTAAATTCTTTTAACCATGACACACAAACCACCTGCTCTATATTACAGTAGGAGGGGGGGGAGAGAAATTCACCGGTCGACTGCGCACACTCACCAATAGCCGCTTACACCGAAATGCGGACAAGGCAAAATGGCGGAAATTCCATGCCGGGATTTTTGCTGGGCGGGGAGTGGCTGCAGTTGGCTAAACCAATCGGTGCGACCTGCATTAGCTAGCATTACTGGCTGTTACTGCTGGGGGGAGGGGGACTGCCCACCCAATAATCCGGACCAATTATTACCCATTGAGACAGTATGCACGTGTATATATACATTCATATATATATATGTGTTTGTGGGTGTGATTGGCAATACGACAGAACGAACAAAGCCATAGTAGAATAGAACAGCATTACCATAAAGCACAAGCACAAGGTTCTCCCCTCTGCTCAAAAGGAATGTAACCGGCTAATGAGGTCCGAAAATGAGCGACCTAGAGGGCACGTCATGGATTGTCGCCCCCCGCCGACTCTCCTTCTCCGGCTGGTCCCAGCTATGGCCAATATGGGCATTCATTGCCATCTTTCCTCATTCAATAGTATACTCTCACTCACTCACTCACATAGCTTCTCCTTTACTAATCCCCTTATTGTTCCTCCCCCCTTTTTTTGCACTTTGGTGTGTTGCCCAATATTTTACTTCACAACGGCCATTTTAGTAACCCCTCCTCACTTTATGGGGCCGGCTAATCCAAAGACACATAATACAAATTCCTAGGTGAGGGGGACGGGTCGAAAAGGGGGGAATGGAGGAAAGAGGAGAAAGAGACGAGGTAGATGGAACATAAGGTTGAAGGGAAAATCCGGCGTGGTTACTGGTGAGGCAATCCCCCTCCCATCTCCCCTTTCCTTGTCGAGCTAGCTTCTAATTATGGACTGACCACTTCCCGCCCGCTGTCGGCTCCCATGTTTAATTGGAGGTGAGGCTATAGGTCATGGGCAATCCTTAATAGGGGCAGCATTGGAATTCGCCGCCCCTCATTAGTGGCGTGTGGCTTGGGTATATAAGTAGCCCGCATCCCACCCACCCCCAATTAGTTACTTGGTGTTTTCCCTTTATCGCGTGTCATTAAACTATATTACTTACTTTAAGCAACTCTAGTGTTGCCCACCAAGACCTCTTTATTATCTTTTCCTCATCTCGGAAGTCCTATCGCTAGTCGATTATCTTCTTGTTACGTTATTTACAATCTTATTTAGTTCCATTATTGAACCTTTTTGTTTCAACCCAACTGGTTATAATAAGAGCTGCTTTTGTTCTTAGCCACTCCTTCTATTCTCTATTTCTTACTTCTGTAGCCTGCCGCCCACTACCTTTCACTGTACACTGCGTGTACCTGTGCTTCTCTCTTTCTCTGCGTGTTTGCAATTATTAATTTCGCTTGGGCCACTTGTCTACGACCCACGGCCACAACATTATCAGTAACTTTAATACGGGTATTATCTACTAATCCTTTTACTTGAATCCATCCTCTTATAATCTTATAATATTATCCAACGATGAATCATTTATTTACGCTTTTCGGCCTGGCCGCCCTCGCCCTCAGTGGCACCGAAGGCCATGGTATGCTCTACCAAATTTCCGGCAACGGAGTGGCGGGTAGTCCCGGCACCGCCGGGTCCCGTGGCAACCTGGAGTTCTACGGCACCTGCGGTGTGGGCCAGGGCTGTAAGGGCCCCTGTGACGACGTCAAGTCGGCCGTGAACTGGAATATGCCCAAGCCCATCTATACCCGCGACTCCGAGGTGACCGTGAGCTGGAAGCGGCTCAACCACCCCGGCGGTTTCGTGCGCCTCGCCATCGTGCCCTTTGACCAGTCCGATAGTTGGGATGCTTTTAAATCCAATATCGTTGGCGGGTCGTGTTACGAAGCCCACTGCGGGGCCACCGACCCGAGCAACCTCAACTTCTGGGGTCCTCTGACCGGCTCCGGTTCCGACACGTGCTACACCAAGATTAAGATGCCCTCGAACTTGGCCGACGGCAAGTACACCATCCAGTGGCTCTGGCACGGTGGCGGTATCGTGTTTGGCGAAAAGGATACCGCTTTCGGCGAGTTTTACTCGTGTTCCGATTTCTCCATCCAGGGCGGTGCGGCGCAGACCACTGCCAAGCCCGCCGTGGCCTTCACCGGTGGCGATATCATGGAACCCAACAGCGATACCTGCCGCTTCTGGAAGTGTGACAGTACCCAGCTATGCACCTACGGTGGTCAGGTCCCTGCTAACGCCCATGACCCCGATGAATCGAAGGCTACCCTCGACCCCGCCTTCCATAATGTTGAGCCCAGCCGTGGCCGCCCTACTTGGGCCAACGGGGCCGTCACTCCCAGCACGGGCAACACTAGCTCCTCGTCGAACATTGCCGCGGCCTCGACCTCGACCTCAGCCTCGGTTTTGGCTTCCGCCTCTTCCGCTCCCACCACCACCGGGGGTAGCGATACTGAAGATATTAGAAACAATGAAATTCCCGCGAACCCTGAAACTACTACTAGCCCCTCCGCTCCGGGAGCCAACAATGGCAGCTCGAACAGCGCCGAGACTGTTTCGACCACCGTCAAGGGCAAGAAGTGCAAGTGCAGGGGAGGCCGGTGCCCCGAGAAGCAGACCACCGTCAGCGCCATTGTGTAGAGAATGGGCTTAGTCCGCCACACCTCACCCGGTTTAACCCACTGGTCACATTATTATTGGGTTATATATATATATATATATATATGTATGTATATATGCCGCTCCCTTGACCTACCTCCACTTCCATTTAATTCACGTAATCCTTGCCCAGTTATCTGCATTGTTTCTTTTCGCTCCTTGTTACTTGGTGTCCTTGAGGATTTGATGCCTGGCTTCTCTGTTTATGCCTCCGGGTCTATCATCATCATTACCATCTACTTCCGTTTCAGAGTCCTTCATGACCGACTTTTCGTTTGTAATGGAGGGTCCTTTTTAACTTTATTGGCACCCGTTGTCCTTAGCTATCCAGTGCATTTTTATCTGTGGACCATCTTAAGTAAAATCTATTTCCATCCAAATACTTGAAATTCAATAGAGGTGTTTAGTTCGATGATGTATGTTTTACAAGGTTGCCACTAAACCTCGTTACGTGGATGGAGAGGTTGGTGATTGGCGGTCACTTGTCGAGCCGGTTGAGTTGTGGGGAATTTGGCCGAAGTTGGGGGTCTATGTACACAATATTTTAATCAGATGCAGCGCTGTGTATCTTGGTGGACAATGTCGCTCGGCCTTTGCTAAGTAGAATCGATATGCCCGACCGGTATGATACGGGGTCGGAAGTATCCCCATTCTCCCCCTAATGTGGGAGCAGCTCCGTGCTGAACTTGCCTGAGGTCGGCGGCTGCCTGGTAGATAGCGAAGGGAGGAGAGAGCAAGAATTGACGATGGGCCAGGAAGAGTGTGGGGGGAGAGACTAGCGTTGTGGTGATTCACGGGGACAATAGGGATGATGGGGGCCGGTGGGGGAGGGAGACTCCTTCCCTCCTTCAGTTTTGAGTTGGATTGCCTGCTGACAGGGTTGATTGGCCGGCGAAGCAAGGGCGGGGAATATGTCACTTGTAGGCGAAAGGAATGTGCGTAGATAATATAGTCCTTTCACATATGCGCATATATACTACGGCATCTCCCACAGTTCATAGTCCACCCGCACACTTATAGCCACATTAACCGTCCAGCTGTATATCTCAGGCCACCTCAACCTTCCTCAACCTTCTCTCTCTCTCTTCCTCTCTTTCCCTTTCCTTTCCTTTCCTTTCCGTTCCGCAACTCCCGGTACGTTTCACTCCTTCCCCCCCGCCCTTTCATCCCCTCCATCTTTATTACTTTTCCATCATGTCGTGGCAACCTTGGGCCGATAACATTGTTCGCTCCGGATTCCAGAGCGGTGCTATCTGCGGGCAGCAGGGTGGCGTATGGGCCAGTACCCCCGGTTGTGAGGTAAGTGCCACAACCCCCCGTCCAACTTCCTCTAATTCTCCCACCTCCCAGGTTGGGGCCTGTTGGTCGAGAAGTTAGTCCCGGAGGCTTATATATATGCGTGAGGTCCACAATGCGCGCATTCAGCCGAGGCCAACTCCGACCGGCAAAGTGGGATGGGTGATATTTGGTCTGCGGCATTCCAGTGCTTACCCCCCCCCTTAGTATCGTTTTTACTGATGCCACCTATAATATTTTTTCCGAGAGCCGTGGTCCTCTCCTGTCCATAGCCCCTTCGTGAGTATTATAGCTGGTTTCGCCCAATATCCATTTAATCGCTTCTCCGGCACTTATCCCCCTTCCATGCCTTGGGCTACCCTTATACATTCCTTTCCTTTCAATAGATCAAGGAAACTGAAATCCGCAGTCTTGCTGACGGTTTCAATGATCCTACCAACCTCCGTAGCAACGGTATATTAGTCAATGGCATTAAATATTTCGCCCTACAGTGCGACGACAAAACCCTGATGGGCAAAAAGGTAGGCATATATATATTCCTTATTTCCAATGACCCAACCAAATAGCCGATGCTGTATCGGTGGGGTACTTGCCCTTCCTTCTCCATTCCCCCATTTTTTTTTGATGGAGGGGAAGATGATTGCTCACCTGACTCAACTGTTTTACCCACTGTTTCGCCCATTTTCGTAAACCTTTATGCTTATTAACCTTTGTTCTATACCACTTCCATCGATCCCCTTCCCTCCCTAAAACCCCATTAGAACGACACCGGTGTCATCTGCATCAAGTCGAAACAAGCCATCGTCGTGGGCATCTACGACTCTAAGCTGACCGCTGGCCAGGCCAATATTAATCTGAACACCGTGGCCACTAACCTTGCTAACATGGGCTATTAATTAGTCGGGCTGCCACCACATCATATACCCATCGATTGCTTGACTGGGCAATGGCTTTATACTATTGGTCTTGTTTCCTTTTATCCTGGTTAACAGCCGTATACTCTAAACTTCTATCATTCTACCCCCCCCTCTTTCTATTTGATGCCACCCATTCCAACGCGGTAGTCTGCTTTCGTTAACCGGTCTTTCAAAAGACCTCCTATTTTTCGGAAAAAAAATAAGATGTCACTCCTTGGTGACCTCCCCCTCCCTTTCCTTTACATCAATTTCTAGCTCGCCCCTTTTCTCGGGTATGGTCCTGGGTGGCTCTCTTTGAAGCTTCTCTTGCATCTTATTCGTAGGGATGCCCCATTTTATGCGTTTATGGTCGACACTTAAACACCACCTCCATTACACCAGTCCGATGAAGCCTTTTGTTTGACCTATTTCTCCGTTTCCTCTATACTAGCCGTCGACACTATTCGCGGCCCTATTAAATGTCTTATATATATCTCTGTTGGGGATAGCGTATCCAATCAGCCCATGAGCAGAAGGCCGCTGCTTTCTCTCTGTATCGGCAAGCGGGGTGCTGAACACTGGGCAGCGATTAGTATAGTCCAGAACCCGAAGAAGCTATTTATTGAAGTGTGTTGATAATCAGCCCGGTAATTGGACTTATAGTCAGTCGTTCATATTATAAAACGATTAATGCGTCTCCTTCGCTGCCAAGATGACCAGAACTGTTTATCCCATGGAAATCAAGATCAGATGAAAAGCCCCCAATGCTTAATTTTGGTCACTTCAGGGTAGATGGATGCGATGAGATTGGGAGTTCTTTTTTCAAATACTAGTTATATGGAGCGTATGTCAATCAAGTGGTATAAATGTCGGTATTGGTATAATCAAGTTTGAGGGTGTATCAAAATAAGAGGCCATGTTATAAGTAGGTGCTACTAATCGTCGGAGTCCAGAGATACGGCCAAATCACTTAGTTGGGCCCGCAATTCGCCATCATGGGGGTTAATGGCCAGGGCCTTCTTCAGGGCCTCCACTCCTCGTTCGTAGCGATCCATGAGACAGTCCTCATTCTCCTCCAGTGTACTCGTGTATATATAAACATGGCCCAACAGTTTAAGGATGTTGGCGCTAAGTTGGGTATGGGCAGTGGTTTCGGGCTGCTTGCCCTTGCCATCCCGGTTGCTGGCGGGGTCGGAGAGATCTATGAGTCGGCTGATCACGTCATCCAACTGTGCCTGTCGGTAGGGAGAGTTCACAGGATGACGGAGGAGCCAGCGTGGGTTGAGTCGAGTTGAGAATGATATTTCACCATACGTACATACATGCATACCCACACACAAATCATTATATATATATATATATGAATAACCGGGTTGGCACAGGCGTAAGAGCTCGCTGAAATTTCGCTCGTAGTGATACACTCTATAATGGAATGGAAAAAGGTCAATGTCGTCGGCACTTACCTTGGCATCCGTGGGATCAAGCAGCCGTGGGCTAGTTGGGGCCAGGTATTCGCGTACCACAAAGAACTGGCTTCGGCAGTACAGAAACACCCCGGGGGTATCCACTTGGAGTTTGGGGTCCAGTGTCGTGGCTTTCTCCAAGAAGCGAATCGTCTCTGTGTAAATATAAGTGGCCACCACTGTAGTCAAATACAGTTATAGCAGAATGGGCCGAGTTGAGTCGAATCGGTAAGCACAGGAAAAGCGGATTAGATTACAAAGTGAGATTGGTACTGATCCATAGTCTATAAATCCAATTCATGTAGTGGGGTCTGTTCGTCAGTTTTCAATAAACATCCGAAGCCATATATATATATAAGAGGGGTAGAAATACTAACATTTGGTAGTTTGCTCCGATAGGTAGTTGGTTAGGCCATGGGCAATTAGAAGTGGCATATAGGTGACGTTATCGCAGCATGTCCGGGAGTAATAATCAACGGCCTAAGTGATGGTAAGATTATGATTAGCATCATTAATAAGGTGGATGGGCAAAAACATATGATTAGATGTGACCCGGCCTCATAAACACTACCCCCATCGGGTTAATAGCTTGCCAATTCCCCCATATTCTTGCTGGGTTTGTTGTTGTTATTTCTTAGAAAATAAAAAAATTGACCCTAAAAATCCGGTTGGCGTTCTAGTGATTCCACAAAATAAAATAACTAAAGAGCGGGCTTACCTGATTCAAATGACGGGAAGCATTATGTAATAATTCTTGCACCGAAGTCCCACCCATTTGTTGATCAGTCTGCTCGTAAAGGGAGGGTTTCCGGGGCCAGATCCCTACTCCGGTAGTGCTGCTACTGCTGTTCGTCTCGGGGATGGACCGACGATGAGCCCTGGCGTGTTGCAGGTCCGAGTTAGAGGAGGGATCAGGGTCCGAATCCGAGCCAGGGTCCGAGTTCGAGTTCGAGTCCGAATCGTCGAGTTTGGGGCCAAATCCCTGGTCGGATTCATAGTCGCTAGCGATGCTAGAGTCCGAATTATATCCCGCCCGCTCCCGGACCCACTTGTCGATTTCGAGATCGCGCAAAATAGCCTTAAACAGAAGGGCTTTACCGCATTCGTGGTAGGTATCCATGACGAGGGCTTCCGGACGGTCGGTCATGGGGATAGACTGGGCGGAGGCCGGGGGCGAAGTCCCCGAAGCGGTTCCGGTTATGACCGTGTTGAAGTTAGTGATGGCCTGTTCGATATAGGGCAGGTAATTCACTCGGGTGGCTAATTCCATGAGGCAGATACCTTCATTGAAGAGCAGCTGGTGGAGAGGCAAGTCGCTTCCCGTTCCCGTTCCCGTCGCGGTGGCCGGGCGGCCATAGGCCGCGATTTCCTTTTCCAGGGCCTCCCGGGCTATATCAAGCAGTTGCACTATCCGCATTTTAGAATCCTCGTCGGCGAGGGCCAGTTCCCGTCGGGACTCGTCCAGGGCCGTGAAAAGCAGTTGCGTGGCATTGGGCTCCGCGGGTGGGTCCGAGGCGGTAGCATTAGGGTTGGGGTTGCCCGCAGCGGGTACGGCCGGGGCGGACTGCCGGGGCTGATCGGGTCGGGCCCCCGGCGTGGTCGGCGTCGGAGGGCTTGTGAGCATGGCCGTGGAAACGGTCGATTCGGCTCGGGCCGGGCCGGCGGAAGGGGGGGCAAAGGCGATGGTCATGGAACAATCTTCGTTCCGGGGAAAGCAGGCCACCGAGGAGGGGTCCTCGGCCGAGGCGGAGCCTAGGCGCCGGCGTTTCGAATGGGGAGCCGCGGAAGATTCTTGTTGAGGAGGAGACATGCTAGGGGAACAATGCAGTGCTTGGCGGGGTAGAAGTACCGGTGGAAAGGGTAATAATAGTACCAATGAATTGTATCTTTTTAAAAAAATATAATGAAATTAAAAATATAGTAAGCGGCTTCTTCTGTTCGGAGGAGGGGAATGTCCACACTGTGAAGGTAAAAATTGGTCGAGAGAGAGAATAAATGAAGCAGGCGGAATGTCAATAAAACGGGTTTGCGAGGGAAGGGATGCTTTGCCAGGGTCAAGAATTTTACTAGCAAAATATATATATATATAATGCTGGCAAGGGGCACTGTGGGTGTTGAATGTGCGGGTCCTCTCAGCTTTACAGCTGGCTTTATTGTCCCCGTCCGGTGCTATCCTTTTATTAGGGGCAATTTCCCAGCCATAACCCCCCTGTTCTTAGTTTGCTTTAGTATTCTCTACTCGTCCTTTTGCCAGCCCAAGGACGCTGCTGCAATACCGTGAACTGTAGCAGCCCTGTCGACACTCAACGCGTAATATATATATATGGAAGTGGGAATGGTGGCGTGGTTGTGCAGTTTTAGAGAGAAACCACCGTCAAGTTAACTACCATATTCCATTCATATCACGTTCCTTCCATTCAAAAGGCATGTCTTTATAGTATACGTTTGGTCCTATGCCCCGGCCTACCGTTAATATGGCGCTTATTGGCGGAGTTCTTCTCTATTTTGAACTAAAATATCAGTGAACTCGAGTCTGTATTGGTGTTGGATGGTTTATCCTGGGAATTTTAGGGGGTCACATTACCACCATGGTCCCAATACCCAGCATGTGCTTTGCTGGATTTAATGACCCCAAATAGTAGAGTATAGTTTTCGTCGAATCCCCAGCAACACGCGATTTTAGGCAGAGCCGATATGTGCCATATTATCTACGCAATCCTCTTATTGCCACACCCACACACTGCAAAGCTATACCTATCATGAGCGGGTGCTGCATTATCTAATTGCGAGAGCACATTGGACCAGGTTGATGCGGCCATGATCAATCTGATGGTAGTGAATGCCAACCTAGTTACAAGTCTAACCGAATTTACTGGTAGAATCCAGATATTTCAAGGCACCTGGACTTACGCAGGTAAACGGCCAGCCTGGCGGTTCCGGTACTTTTGAAACCCTTCACATCAATCCGTGATATTTCTATACCAATTATACGGGAATAGATGGTCAGACAATAGCTATCTGGGATGGCGTATTATCCACAGTGGATGAGGGGATCTGCCATGAATATCGAAATTGAATACACCATCACTTTGGATTTCTCCTTACCGATCCCAACCCCACGAGTTCATCAAGCGATCCTAATCCTGTTTCGAGACTATCGCACCATGTAATGGATGTACACTCAGATATATAACACTTGACTTTGGTAGGCCTTACACATCACTACCAGCCAAGTGCCCAATTGCTAATAACCCGGTGATTCGAGACGCTGCTCTTTAGTGCGTCGGACCTTTATTAACAACCAGATACCTTTTTCTACTGGCATCTACAGTTGTCCCTGGTTCACTCGCCGATCTCTTTGCCATGGTAGCCGACGGAAACGTAGGTGAGGATAACCTAAATGGCAGTTGGCATAACCGCTTGATCCAGTTACTTCAGGATCATAGTGAAACCATCCCCAGCAGGTATAGGGAAATCATTCCAAACCCGAGGAAACTCTTTTTCGAAATACAGTTATTTATACCGTTCCGGTTCATCTACACCGCCACTGTTGGGAACAGCAGCCCTACTCCTTCCATTCTCAGCAGCACTTCTCCAAGACTTACAATGTATCAAAAACTGCGGGAGCTTCTAACCCAGTCCGAGGTACAAGTCGCCAACAACCTCGATGGAGTTTGACAAGCGACAGCTTTCTATGGTAGCGCAGCCCATCATATACTGATTATTTTGACTATAGTTTATGGCAATGCCCAGGGGATGACGGAGACTGCGGTTCCTCTCTAGTACGAGAAATTACGCAATACTCAGAATGGAGCCGGGATATCAACGATTATTGGGGCGCATTTCTTGCCCCAGCCTTGGGTGAGAATACCCTCTTACCCGTGACTTTGCTTGTGCTTGAACACTGCCACCTACAGGTAGGACTTATCTCAGGCGACTACACGCACCCAGTCTCTGGGAGAAATTCGCTCCGGGAATCCATCGTTTCGAGATGACCTTGGTGATTTAACTGGGCTACGCAGAAACTGGCGTTGAAATATGGTCCCACTGTATCAGAGTGGTGATGGCATCGGCGGCTTTGGCATTGAAGTATACACTGGAATTGACCAAAAATGACAAAATACTTTGGGAATTACCAATCACCCGTAGTCGTTGCGTATGGGTAAACAGGCGGTTTATCGTATAGGTGCAGCTGTGAAGAAATATGAATCGATCAACAATTTTGAATTAGTATATACTTGTGGTATGGCCGAAATACCCCCTCCTGTAACATGCGCCATATGTATTATTTTCGCTGGCATTTCACCGCTCACAGTAACAGCTGGGCGCTCTGAGGAAGTGGGAGGTGTGACTCGAGGAAATAGTGTTTGGTCCAATAGCAATTTATTGGATGGGTCCGGGATCTAAACTGGGATAGAGTGTACTATATATGCCTGATGAATATATTCAATACGGGGAACGGGTCATCAGAAGATGTAATAAGGTAATAACCAAGTGGGTTGCAGTTTATCGTAGGCGGAGACTCTCCTGGTCGCTCACTGCCGCTTATTTGGGGCCATTAACTAATCATTATAACGATGCATGCCACTCTAGACTCTAATCTGTGATAAGCCAAGTCCTCGCTGGCGTCGATTTCATGAATGAAGGAATCGACTTACGAGATGGACCGGTCATGCCATATGAGAGCCCACTGTCGATTACATTGAATATTAGCTACCGGGATTTCCCATTACATCGACCCTATCGAACAAGTTTTTGGGGGCAAATCTAAAGATAGTCGCAGAGATGGAGGCGCGATCAGCCCGGCGCCAACCTACGAATATCTAGCGTATTCATCCGCGGTGTCTGGCGATGAGCGGTCAACATTCAATAAAGAAGATAATCCCATAGGTCTATCTATGAGCATGTGATGGGTATGTTTTGCCAAGGAGACCACGCGCGCGACTTCCCAGGGTATTTAAAATACCGATAAGGTGGGCGGGCTTTAATTTCGGGGCAACTGCAGTAATAAGTGGGGGACTGTCTCCGTCGGCCAAACTTATACATCTGTTCGAATTCTGGGGGGACATTATAAATAAAATAGTACTATTATTGACGCTGGACTGTTCACCTTAGTATGTGCATCTTCTAGTGCTTACATGATAGACTAACTGCTTTTCCACCGAATAATGCCGGGGCCATATTATGGTTAGCGACGGATACTGTTTTCCTTCCACTCCCAACATAAAGAAGGTAAACAGTTGTAGATCAGGCCTATCAAGTTACCACTACTACGGAGCGCATCGACACCAGAGATCCTTCCGCTTCAGGCAGGCCAACCATCGTCTTTCTTGCATCACCTCGTCAATGAAAATCGCCAAGCCATTTTATTTGCACATCAATCCCCCGTCCCTAGACAGTAATCGAAATCCAACAATGGCAGGCGGGCCTATAGTGACACACTGACCTATTACACCTTTAAAATACATGTCTCATAAAAGCCGGAGGAGTATATTATTTTAGGGATGTCACTTATGTTAGTTACCCATACTAATCTAGCCAGGGTTTTTTTTTTTGGTTAAAGCAAGTTCGCCGACCCGCAAAGATTAATGGGAAATTGGCTGACTGGACTATTTGTAGTAATCAATTATTTTTTATATTTTAATTGGCATGGCCTCCGGGTTTATCTTAGTAATTGGACAGTGTAATAATTGAGTTTAGAATCCGCCCTTCGGGAGATCGCCAGAAACGGGCGGTTGGATGTATGGTTTTGTGATACCGACTCGAGGTTTCTTATATTGGTTGGCCTGGTGGAAACATTCGTAAAGTCAACCCGATTAATTGAAATACGGTGGATAGGACCCCTCAGTGACCCTTTTCGGCGTATATGAAGCATGTGTCTTATTTGCCGCAGTTTTAAGTCGGCGCGTTCCCTATTTTACTATGCAGGTTGATGAAACTGCCCGCTTAATCAAACCCAAGCCTATGCTATGACAAAAAGCTGTTACCTACCCTTGAGAGCATTCGGGGGTTGCGGCTGCAGTTCTTTCGGAATCAGTGAGACTCATACCCGGACTCGACGGAGGCACTTATCAAATGCTTATTCGGCCGATAAAATGGTAAGAATTCGACCATTCCCGATTCTAGAAATAGGGCTAGGCTCCGGCTCTACAATGGCGTCTACGGGCAATATTGATGGGGAGCCTGGGTTCGTGCCAAATATAGCCATTCCTTCCAATGGATAGAGTATGATTTGGCATAGAGGGCGTAAAGTGTTCTTTACTTAATAAATGAGGCCCAGTATGATAAAATTATAGGCGAACGCGCCACTCCCCCCCTGTTTTTCCCCTGGGATCCTGTAGTCAAAGGGCGTATTATGTACCATCACGAAGGCTGTGACGTACATTTTCCACTTAGGGAGTAATTATGTCATAATATTCGGTTCTAATGTAGTCCTATTGGAAATATTCTTCTAATGTCTACCAGGCTCTTCGGTTTATCGTCATTGCCTAGTATTTCTTCAGGTGGGTAGTCTAGATTCCCGGGATACATTCACAGTAATAAATCGCCCCCTACTCTAGATACTGGTTATTTTTCTCCTGGTGTATATTACCACTATGAAGCGTTAATCTCAACTATTTTTCCAATTCACCAACCATCATGGCTGCAACATGGGTTGACTGATTTCCATCATCCACCATACCGTTGCCATTCATTGAGGTCGGCCTCACCCCTTGTTCGTGTTTATCCTCCCTCTAAAAGTTATTATCGGGGTATGTGTATTCGAGCAGAGTCTTTGACAGCATGGGCAACCACTGGTGGCCATCGACTATGTTAGTGAAAGTACTCGATTCAAATGCGGCACTGCTAAGACGAGTACTGGGGCAGACAGTTGACTGTTACTTCACCAACTGGCCACAGTTTGATCAAAATGTATCCAGCACCTTGTCGAGGTAGTGGCTTGCATAGATTGCAGTCAATCGCCCCTTTTGCCTAGTAATGCTGTTTACGCACGTAACCCTCTAAGGGCCAAGCAATATAACCCGGGCAGCATACCCACATGACACCAGTTTTCTAGATGCACACACATATATATATATATATATATAAGATACATAATTATAAGCTATTTAGTTCGATTTATTGAGCACGATATCTGTTGTTGCACGTAAAAAAAAAAGGCATTTGGTGGAACCCACTCAGTTGAATAGTGAAAAGGGTGTATTGGGGCTATCGCTCTGGTGTACGGATTTCCATTGAAATCCGCCATCAAGCATTGCATTATTTAAGCCCATCGCTTAGCAATGCCCATATTTAGTAACTGAGGGGATTGGCTTTTTCACGGGCGGCTATTTCTCTGGGCTAATTGTATATATTAGTTTTTTTGGCAGTTAATAGTCGATTAGTCCAGCGGTATCTTTAAAACCACTGCGGCGATTACAGGCCGGTCGAAGCGTAATAGACAAAATAGGATATTCCACTGTGGCCAATGAGAAATATTCGAGAGAGAGGAGGGGGGTTGAGTAAAGAAAAGCGAGGGCTATCAAATTATCGGGGATACCACTAATTTGCCAAGTAGGTGGGGGGATCCATTGGCACATCTATTTAGGTTAATCCTCTGTGGACAGAGGTGAATTAGGATGGCGATGGACAGTGGGTGGGTGTATTTTTAGGGTTAGTGGGTGTTTACTTCCCGCTCCTGGCATTCACTGGGAATACTAATAGCCACGCCAATTAAGTCGAAGTTTTACGAAATGAGGGGCAAAGGGGAGGCGTGTTCTCACACGAGCTGGGAGGGCGGACCCCGTGGCCAATGGGGGAGAATAGTAATTAGGCCTACACAACTGTGGGGAGAGTTGTGATGTGGTAGGGCCCAAAGACTTGATCTTAACAAGTAAGGCTCAGATGATAATAATGATGGAGGCACAGAGGAGGGGGAGTCAAAAAAGGGCGAGGGACCTGCACAGCAGTGAGAATAATTAGCAAGGTAAATCGGCCAGTAGCTGACAATGTATGTATGTGCTCCGTGAATATTGGTTTTTAGTAAAAAAGGGAGTACGTATAGAGCCCCCTGCCAGCCAAGAAGGCGTCGACGGATAGGAGTTCTGGAAAGATTCAGTTACTCGTGATGACCAACTTGGAACTGTGAACGTTATGATGGTTGCTTGGGTGGTGACACTGCGGCTACTATGAATGGTGAAACGCCAAGAGGGGTAGACGACGAAGGGACCTTAGCAAAGAAGACGAAGAACAGATGTCCCTTTTGTAGTGTGCTTGGCAACTAAAAGTGGAGCGGGGGCGTAGTAAGGATGGCTAACTTCTAGATGGAGTGGCAGAGGACCGACCATTACGTACCACCTGAATTAACCACGTCGTTCCAAGCGGCGGCTTTGGGTATATTCAGAGATATCACCATAACAATGGAGCAGATTGTTGCTGGACCTACCTCCCAATTGCCACAACAACTAGGCGGTGTCAGTACCTGATGAGAAGGCAGAAATACACCAGAGGGGAGCTCTACCTAGGCTAATCTCCACTCCATCCGATCAACAGGCCGCGAACACCAGCTGCCGAATCTAGCGGACAAGAGCGAATTATGGATATGGGATATGGGTAATTAACAAGACCAGCTGGATTCTGATTAACCCATCTGGCCTCACCTTGGCTGTAGAAGGAAACGGACTCACGGCGCTGCGTCGCCTGATAGACCAAAGTGGATGGGAATGGATTGATAACGGCCGAGTTGTCCACACTGCTATGATAAAAATCCCCCATTCGGACCCGGCCAAAGTTTAACCCGGAGGAGTATATATATATACGTGTGTGTATGGGTCTGTTCTATAGCCACTGATTAGGAATGTTTCTAATGCATGGGTTAGAATATAAATGCCAAGTAGTCCCATAAAACCGCCTTTGTGGTGGTGGTGGTGGGTCGGTTGAAGTGTGTGCGAAACAGTATCCACGGTATTGGTGGAAAAGGCCCGCCAGTGCGTTGGTGTTTGGACCGATTGCCTTTGAGTTGCATCCATTGGCCCAAAAGGGACCGAATGATTAGAGTTAGCCCAAGGAGTAGTGGGAAATCCCATTACTAGGCCATTCCTAAGGGGATTACGCTGGCCAACAGCGACGACGGGGTGAGGTATTTGGAGGTGTCCTGGGCGGTTTCCATATTTACTCGGCCAATTTGTCCATTCAGTCCGGGCCGAATTCTATTTTCTATAGATTGCCTTTTTATTCGCGGGTGGGTGCCTGTGAGTCGAAGGGGCAAAAACGGGGCCAAGAAAACCACGGCCAAGAACGAGCGACCTCCTTCGTTCCGGTTTACTGCTGCCGCTGCAAACGTGAATTTGCCGAAGCCAATGGGCGGAGACTTTTGCCGCTGCCCTGCTTGCGGAACGGGAGGAACAGTGCCGCGCTATTCTTGTTAAACGTGAATATGCCCAACCACTTCAGCTACAGGGTGGGACACAACATCTCGCTGCACAAGGGAGGAGACTGGCCCATACCTCTTTATTCTTTCTACGTAGGCCTCTGGGCGGAATACTGCACCCAAGCCCGCCAAGTGCCCTGCTTCGTTGTTGGTGGGGAAGGAAGGAGGCCTCGGATTGCCCTGGCCTTGGGTGCTCCCTCGCTGCTCTTCAATTAGTGGCTCAGCCCGGGCCCGTCCTTGAATCCTGGCTTTCTTTGTGAGCATTACCTGTATATTAATGTACCGCGTAGATTGGCTTCATCCCGTCCACCCCGTGTGGCTTACCACTACCACCACTAGTAATAGTAAAAGTACCTATATATAGACTAGTGGTCTCCCAACTCCACGGCTGCGATTTCGCTCCCTAATGACTTTGCCTCGAGCATCCTTTTTGTGTTGGTTGTCCTACCTTTATGTTCGCTCATCTACTGTATATGCCCTTTCTTTCTGTACCTCGTAGATGACCTGCCCAGTCTTTGTCTATTTATATCTATGAACCGTTGCTGCTATATCGCCCCCGACTGTGCCCCGGTCTGGACCTCGCCGCTTCCCATTTTATCTCATCCACATACCCCTCTATTACCGTGACCCTATCTTTAATTCCCTTTGATTCCACTAGTACCTTGTCCGCTTTACTTTAGTCGCTCATTGCTGCTGTCCCTGAGTCTCGTCCACGTTCCCCCCCAGCTTACCCTCCGTCGGTCCTACTTAACTAGCTCCTCACCCTTCTTCGCTCCCCTTCCCTCTTGGCGGTGGCGTTCAATATATGCGCTTTCACGGTCAGCCTTTTGGTCCGTCGATTACGTCAGCCCCCCTCTGGAGTGTAGTTGAAACTCCGCGAGGCAACAGTATATGCGCCTACCTGGAGACTCCTTTTTAAAGGTGCCCCCTCCCGCTCTCTTGCGACTTTTCCCTTTTGTTTCTATTTGAGTTGTATTGTGATATTGCCTTGCTCAGACGATTTGTGCAACCCGAGCCACGCTCCCCTCTGTCCTTCCCTACCGTATATTCTGTATATTCCTGGCGGCCTAACTGACCGACTGACTTACTCTCTATTTCTCCCCTTTGTTTCTGACCCATCCTTTTCTGGTCAACTTAATTTTCTCCCCCTTCATTCAGCCCCGCCACCACTCCCCTCAGTCCCCACTGTTCCAACGCCGCTTCCCCTCTGCAAGGTTAATGCATCTGCCTGGCTCCCCCCCGGCGTGTCCCCTAGCTGTTTTCTAGTCTGGCCTCCTTTTCTTTCCTTTCCTTTTACTTATCCCCCCCCTGCCCCGCACAACTCGCTCCTCTCCAGTCCGGAACTCGGACCAATTGGTGTCTTATTAGACCCCGCCAATACTTTCGTGTCTTTATTTTTGTCTTGTCAAACTACCCCCTCCTTTATTCGCGTCCATTCACCGTTTTGAGCTCTCTGACTCCGTCACGAGAAGTATTGTTTTAGAAAATTTATCAGCGTATGCCCTTTCCGATATTTAACTTACTCCTTATTCACTGTACCTTCTAGTGCCGCTATTCGACTTCATCGAGTCCGCTTCCCTCTATTTGCCAACGTTTCTTTAACGACTCACCCACCCCTTGAGCGGGGTCCACGTTCACCCTCCCCCCTTATTGTCTAAAACTTAGAGCTCTCTGTGCCGACGCTCCTATTTTCCTCTCTTTAAATATTTCCTCGTAGTATTGTCCATTTTTTTATCCTTACCCAATGGTCCCCGGTATTTGGGATCGGATACTATCGTGGGGGCGGAGAAAGCCCGCCGACTCCCCAGAGAAGACCGAAGCACAAGCTTCGCTTGGCTACGAGCGACGTCTCTTTGTCAATCTCCCACTCCCCACCTCGGACTTGGACGACCATGGGAATCCCCTCCGGACCTATGTACCCAACGAGGTCATCACCACCAAATACACCCTATTGACCTTTCTTCCCAAAAATCTGTTTGAGCAGTTCCGTCGGGTAGCTAACCAATACTTCTTATTCCTTATCATTCTGCAGTTAATTCCGGCCGTGGCCGAAGGCTCCGCCGGACTGTCTGCCCTAGCCCTCTGCTTTATCATTTTTGTCACCTCCCTCAAGGACGGTTACGAAGATTACAAGCGGTACCAGTCCGACGCCGAGGTCAATAATGCCGAGACCCTCATTCTACGGAGGTGGACTAACTTCAACACCAGACGTTCTACCCTGAAACTCAATTTCCTGCAACGGGTACAGTCCAGCCTACCTGGTGCGCCCCAGCCCTACCCGGTCCTTAATCGGTCCAAATCTACCCTCCGACCCGCCGATGACTCGCCCGGGTCCTCCCAGGTCGCCGCCTCACACGAGAAATTGGCCATGGGTGGGGGCGAGATGGACCACTCCTCCCAGTGGTCCAAGATTCTTTGGCGGTCCCTCCAGGTGGGGGACTTCGTCTTAGTTCGCAATGACCAGCATATTCCGGCCGACTTACTCATCCTCAGTACCAGTGACGAGGATGGCCTGTGCTTTATTGAAACCAAAAACCTAGACGGTGAAACCAACCTCAAGCTACGGCAGGCCATGGGTTCCACCAGCTCCTGGCAATCGGTGGACGACCTGCGCTCTACCGAAATCTCCGTGGATTGTGAAGCCCCCAATACCAATCTGTACAGTTTCAAGGGTAGCATGACCAACAACCATCGCGTGGACCCCAACCAGTCCCCCGAATTCCCCAAGGTCCCCCGGGCTGAACCCATTACCATTGACAACATCCTTCTACGTGGCTGTATTCTACGCAATACCGACTATGTTGTCGGTCTCGCCTTGTTTACCGGGCCCGAATCCAAGATTGTGCTCAACAGTGGCGTTACCCCCAATAAGCGTAGCCGCATCGAAAAGATCATGAACACTCAGGTGGCCCTGAACTTCGTCCTGCTGTTTATCTTGTGTCTGCTCTGCGCCATTTCTAGCGGATTCCTATACACCCAAACTGAGACTTCCCAGACGTTGTTCGAGACCAACTTCGATACCGACCCGGACAATGCCGCCTTTGTCGGATTTCTGACCTTTTGGTCCGGCCTTATTCTGTTCCAGAACATCGTTCCCATCTCCCTGTACATCAGTATCGAGTTGGTCAAGACCATCCAGGCCTACTTTATCTACTGTGACCTGGATATGTATTTCCCCCCACTCGACCGGCCCTGTATGCCCAAGACCTGGAACATCTCGGACGACCTGGGCCAAGTACAGTACATCTTCTCCGACAAGACCGGTACCTTGACCCAGAATGTCATGGAGTTCCGTCAGTGCTCGATCCGTGGTACCGTGTACGGCGAATTGTTCGACCCCGAGGCGGCCGACGAGAATGAGGATGATGGCCAGGCCCAAACCTCTGAGATGTTACCCCTCAATCCATCCGTGTATGAGCAGGGTTCTGCCCTGCTTTCCCCTTCGGCATTTTTTAATTCCAGCCAAGCCTCGCAGGACCCCAGCACCCGATCCGGAATAATTGACCACGGTAATTTTCCCCCCAACCAGACCCTGCAGGTGTCGACATCCGAGTCTCATTTGAATATGTCCCACATTTCCGTGCGCAGTCCTGTCGACCCGTCCTTGCCCTGGGGCTCGGGCAAGCCCACCTTTGATCAGACCAAGTCACTCATGCTCCACGACATGCAGGCTATGTTTGACAACCCCTACTTTGACCACGACGACGTGACCTTTGTCGACGTTAAATTGTTTCGCCACTTGGCCGCTGACGGAGGTCAGGCCCGTGCGGTGGTGGAATTCTTCACCATTCTGGCCGTGTGCCATTCCGTACTTGCCGAGCGCCCCGACCCGGACAACCCCAACAAAATCATCTACAAGGCCCAGTCCCCGGACGAGGCCGCTTTAGTCTCGGCCGCCCGCAACTCTGGTTTCACCTTCTTGGGGCGCGAGCAAGATACTATCCGGTGTGAATTCCTGGGGCGACCCCAGCAGTTTAAGCTCCTGAATGTGCTGGAGTTCAACAGTACTCGCAAGCGTATGTCGGTCATTGTGCAGCGCTCGGATGGTCGCATCGTGCTCTTCTCCAAAGGGGCCGACAGTATCATCTTCCAGCGTTTACGCGCGGGCCAGGTCGAAGTCAAGGAGACTACCCTGGAGCACCTTAAGTACTTCGCTACTACCGGTCTCCGTACCCTATGCCTGGGCTACCGCATCATCCCCGACGAAGAGTACGACGCGTGGGCCCACGACTATATGGAGGCCTGCAATCTCCTGGATGGCCGTGAGGAGGCCATTGATGACGTATCCGAAAAGATTGAACACTCCCTGACCCTCGTGGGCGGCACTGCCATTGAGGATCGTCTGCAGGATGGTGTTCCCGAAGCCATTGCCCAGCTTGCCTGCGCCGGTCTCAAAATCTGGGTACTAACCGGTGACAAGACCGAAACGGCCATCAATATTGGTTTCTCATGTAATCTCCTGCATGAGGGCATGCAGCTCATTGTGGTCACGGGGACAGATACCACCTCCACGCAGACTCAGCTGCAGGAAGCCCTGGACAAGTTCGGTTTCGAACAGGGGCGAATCCGTGGGCCGTACTCTGGGAGCCACTCTTCGGGTGGTGGCATCCACTCCGGCCTGAATCCTTCACACGGAGTCGAAGAAGAGCCCGGTTTGGACGCCGAGGGCAACAATAAGCCGCTGGCTCTCATCATTGACGGCGAGTCGCTCAAGTACGCCTTGGAGCCAGCCCTGGAAAAACTCTTTCTCCAGGTGGCCCAGATGTGCGAAGCGGTGGTGTGCTGCCGCGTATCTCCCCTGCAGAAGGCTCTTGTCGTACGGTGCGTCAAACAGAACCTCAAGGTCCTCTGCCTGGCGATTGGTGATGGTGCCAACGACGTGAGTATGATCCAGGAAGCCGACATCGGTGTGGGTATCGCGGGCGAGGAGGGTTTGCAGGCCGTCCTGGCTAGTGACTACTCGATTGCCCAATTCCGGTACCTGCAGAAGCTACTCCTAGTGCATGGCCGGTGGTCCTACATTCGGGTGGCGAACATGATTATGATCTTCTTCTACAAGAACATTATCTGGACCTTTGCCCTGTTCTGGTTCCAGCTCTGGTGCGGATTCTCCCTGACCTTCTTGTTCGACTACGCCCTTATGATGTTTTACAACCTGGCCTTCACCTCCATCCCCGTGCTGGTTCTGGGAGTCCTGGACCAGGACGTCGCGGCGGATGTGTCCATGGCTGTCCCTCAACTCTACATGGGTGGTATTAAGGGCACCGAGTTCAATATGCGGCGATTCTGGATGCACATCTTTGATGGCATTTATCAGTCGCTAGTCTGTGTGCTGATCCCGTTTTATGTATATAATCTAACTGCCTCGGCCCACTCATCCGGTCTCGACGACACAGAGCTCAATGAAGTGGGTACCATCATTTCGATTGGGGTGGTTTGTGCCGCCAACCTTTACGTGGCCCTTAACACGATGAACTGGACCTGGATTATTCCGGTCGTGGTGACCTTGAGCACACTGTCCCTCTCCCTGTTCCTGGGCATTTACTGCCAGTTGGATGTTTCGGCGCTTTACCATATGGACGTGCAAATCTACACCCAGGGCAACTTTTACTTCGTGCTGGCTATCGTTCTCATTCTCTGCATGTTGCCGCGCTTCTTCATCAAGTTTATCAGTCAGACCTTCTTCCCCAGCGACGCGGACATTGTACGCGAAGTGGTCCACCTCTACAGCCGCTTGTACAGTCGCCCCAGCCCGACTCCCGACTCTGTGCGTGATTCCTGTCGTGCAACAGCGAATGGCCCTGACCGGGAACCAGTTGGTCACTCTGCTCACAGTCTGATCCGCAAGAAATCCGCGCCCTTGTCCCCGCAGTGTATCCCGCTGACTGCCCCGCAGGCCATGGTGGCCGATACCCCCGACTCCATCTCGATTCACCGGGGTACGACACCCCCCGGGTCCCATGTTGGGTTGCCCGGTCTGGTTGGTTACTCGCCCCACCTCAGCCATATGTCCCCTGCTAGTGGGGGTGACCGTAGGTCCTCTGTCGCCGCCTATCCCGATGACGATATGGGGGAACAGAGCGACCCTGCTCTGATTAACCAACTCCGGCGCATGTCGACAATCACTTCGCTTCACCCGTCGATCCGCCGACAGCGCACCACCAAGCACCGCGGCCCGTTCCGGTCAGCCATGCATAAACTCAAGGAGAAGACGCTCTATTTTATGAAATCGGGTAAATCGCAGCCCAATACTGGGTTTGCTTACTCCCAGCACCACCAATCCTCCCTTTCGATCCGTTATTCTTACGCGCCATCCGTGCGTAGCATGAACCGCTCGAATCCTTCCTCTGGTGACCGCCCTTCCGCCCCTCGTCTCTAATGGAAGATAAAAATGAAACCCGTTTACCCGTAATGTGGATCCAATGACCCCATCCTACCGCGCAGTACCACCTTTCCGAAGCCCGCGACTCTCATGTCTTTTGCACCCACCCCCAATAAATGGCGGCCCCTACTTTGGACATTGTGTTGCCGCCTAATTAATGCCCGACTTTCAGGATCTTTGCTTTACGTTTGGTTTATTTGATATATGTATGTCTGTGTGAGTGGTTATATTTATTATGTCATCTTATAGATCATGGACGCTTTAAATTATTCGAACATTAGTTTCAGTTTCGATTGTCAGTCACATTTATCTTATTATTCGCTTTATTTTTATAGTTTTCTGAGAAACTCGACATACTTGTATTATTAAGAACTTCTTCATATTTTTCGCTGTTACGGAATGGAAAAAATAATGCGATATTTTAAACGAACTCGCTATATTTAAATTAACTAGGTATATTTCACAATCGAAATTCAGTTGTACATATGTGGTTAATGGGTGTGGTGTCGAATGCCGAATGTCAAATACACATTACTATGTTTATTATCAGGATTAGCTACATGGGGAAGATGAATACACAGTACAAAAAAGGGGAGTGAAAAAGGTCAAAATTCCTATAGTTGCGCGATGTTTTAAGGGTAAAGTAAATCATTATCATCGTATTATTATGGCGTTTGAGCAATAAGTAATTATTGGTCAATTGGGGTCAAAGATAAATCCCGAATGACATGTATTATATTTTTTATAAGGGGCGTATAATTTAGGGAATAAAGCGTTGCGATCCATCGTGGAGTTTCTGAATATGGGACTATTTAAACTGGACTTTGTACCCGATATCTATAGAATAGTAGTTGTCCGTTAAATTGAATCCAGTTATTCGCACATAGGTATGTACACATATGTACATGGTATGATGGTTAGTTTGGGCAATTAGGTGGTTACATAGCGTTGGTCATTATTTGCAGTGGCGTATATGTTTGGCTATTGTGCTTGTAATCCCGACCAAGTAGGAATATGGCTAACCCTCTAAAGTATCTAGTAAAATGCATCGCCATGATATATTCAGCTAACCGTAGCCACAAAAAGGAGGGAGTTGAATGAGGTTACTTACCGATAGCCGAGGTCGATGTCAAGCCGGGTGGTTCGGACGCATGGCTATTGTTATGCCCGTGATATTTGCCGAGCCGTTGGTACCAGTCCGGATGATAGGCCACCGTAATCCAATCGCCTTCACACAGGGGATACCAAAAATGGGCAGGAATCCGCTCTCCATTGAGGTAGGTACCGTTACTACTATTATCGATAATCCAGCCCAATACTTTGGCGGACCGCCCCCGACGATCACCAGCCCCAGCACCAGTTCCATCAACTGCATAGACATTATCATCATCCTCATCATCGTCGTCACCATCTTCACCATCGCCATCACCATCGTCATTATCATGGTCATTATTGATACCATCCCCATCATCGTCGCTCATACCATCCCGTTCATAGTTAGACCACGCATCAATGGGAATGTTGTCATCGGGGGGGATTTCATTGCGCTTTGGTCTAGTTCGCCGAATGTAACAATGTCGGCTACTCGCCACAGTAGTTTTGTACCGGGTATTGGGATGGCACACTGCCGCGCGACCGAGTATGGCCTGCGGGGTGGTGATGCGTACATCCGGACACTTGGTGGGTACCAACGAGACTAGGTGTAACCAAGGATGTGGGTCCACGCCGAGGGAAGCCGAGGATACATTGGAACAAGACCGGGAATGTGAGTGTGAGTTGGAGTCGGGGACGGCAGTAGTACCGGTTTGGGCAGATTTAGACTCGTGCACGAGGGTGGTATCCAACTTAGCTTCCCTATACCGTATACACGGGATTTTGAAATGATGGGTATCAAGGTCCAGTTCGTCGGTTGATGGGCGTTTAAGACTGGGTAATGCAGGTGCTCGGTCGCATGCAGGGGGCTCTCGTGATCGTTGGCGATGGCTAACGGTGGTCGATCGGGAGTGAGTGGCGTGTCCATTGGGTCCCTGAATAGGTGGGGGGGATTCTGATGTCCTCTCGGTTTGTAAGCGTAATTCCAGTCTTAATTGGCCTGGCAGTTGGGTTAAGTAGTATAATTATAATGGAAAAATATTATAGTAGGACAAGTATGCGGTTGTGGAAAGATAGTCCGTAAGTAGCCGCGACCCAAGTGCAATTCGTTGGCGGAAAACATCTCCTCTTTCTGATTCTAGCTCTTATGGCACCTCCCCCCTTCTTAATACCATAACCTATAAACTAGGCGTGTGGTCCTTTCGCATAAGTTATATATATATAATGTTGTGTTTGGCACCTACCTTGGCCAGATTTACGATCGGGGAAGAGTTCAATCACGTCTCCGTCTTTGAGAATCACGAGCCGCATAGTATCAAGTGTCACCCCATTGACCTCTATATCGTTCCGACTCGAGTTCTTGAGCAGCACCGTGCGGCCATTGTATAGTACCACGCAGTGGAGTTTACTGATGCACGCATTAGCCAACTGTAGTTGGGTGTTCAGGCCCCGCCCAATTGTAATAATCGCCTGGCGCAACGGATCCTTCCGAATTAACTCTCCGTCACTAAGTACCCGGAGGGATCCCCAGCTTGACCGGGCCGGCCCGATGTAGAGCCAGGGCTGAATCAGGGCCTGGTCAATGGGTAGGCGTTCCCGCGGTTGGACTTTGAGCATTTCGGCGATCAGTCCCCGAGCCTCCGGGCTGAGCCGACGATACTGGGGGTCGCTGCCATTATAGATCCCCGACGTAATTTGGCGGTACAATTCCTGTTGGTTCTGGCCCTCGAAAGGTAGCTGGCCGGTTAGCATGTGGTACAAAATCACCCCTAAGGACCACATATCAACCAGCTTGTTGTACTTGGGACTCCCGTCGAGAGGGGCAATAATCTCGGGTGCGAGGTAGTTGGGGGTGCCGCACATGGTAGCCACGAATGTATTTTCGTTGAGGTGTTTAGCAAGGCCGAAATCCGTCAATTTAACCAGCGAATTGTCCTCCGCCATCATAATATTTTCGGGTTTAAGATCGCGATGGGTGATACCTTTGTTGTGTAGGTACTCGATGGCGGAGGCCAGTTGGTAAAATATGCACCGCCCCTCGTCCTCGGTTAGATGGCCTCTGTCGGTGACGTACGAGAGCAGGTCCCCGCCCTGAACAAATTCGGTGAGGATGCAGAGGTACTGATCGTTTTCGTACACTTCATGGTAAAATATAATATTAGGCTGGGGCACGGATGAGCCCGGCGGCAATGGGGAAAAGAGCAGGTATTGAGCATATGTAATACATGAAGTGATAGAGAGTTAGCTAGATTGATAACATTGGGCATTATCGACCACTTCCACTTGGAATAGTAGAGTACTGGTCAAAACTATTCATGGGCCAAGTATATGGTAAGTCGTAGGTCTATTCTTATTGCCGCATAGACTTACGTGTGTAATGGTTTTCAGGATTGCGACCTAGAAGCGGTTGATCAAAGACAAATCAATACGAGAATGTGCATCGGGGTTAGAGCGACGTAAATCAATGGTTCTTATTGATAGTGCAGGGGGTAAACTTGGTGGGTTAACCACAATGAAGCATCGGCCAGTATTGGCCGATTGTCTGAGCCACATTTGTATGGATATGAACTGGGCTCACTGATTTGAAACGTACCTCCCGAGTAAATGATTGGAGCACTTTGGGTTGTAGGCTGAATTTGCGCTTTCGGATAATTTTACAAGCGTAGCGGTTCCCCGTGGACTTTTCAATTGACAATTTGACGACCGAAAAATTACCTCTGAAGGATTGTCAGTATATACAATTTATAAAAAGAGTCGGACCAAGAAGGGCAGGGGTGAGATGAACGTCTCTATTTAACGACAATATTGGGCATTAATAAGGTAAATCATCAAATATTGCAAGACCGGGCCAGGTATAGATTACTTACGATCCCACGCTATGCTTGACGTCGTATTTCCGTAGGAGCTCGGGACATTGCTAAGCGTTCGGGTATAGTCATTTACAAAACGAGGAATATATAAGTGTTGGCCAGATTGAGTTTGAGTCGAGAGTCTTGGTGGATGCCCCAGTGCTCGAGCGGGGGCCTATGTTAGCGACGGATATTGCATGAGTAAAGAATTGTGACTTACGAAATCTGAGAGCATCTGGGGACTAGTGTCGGCACCCAAAGAAATTGACTGATAAATGTAGTCTAAATATCGGCGTTTGGTCATTAATGCGTAGGTATTATAAAACATAAGCAGGCGTCATTAATGCTGTGATTTAATTTAGCATGTAAATTCGAGGGTTTGGTGTGATGCCCCCGGGGGGTCACGGGTTCAGTGGATATAGTGGTTCTAGGTTGAATTCTAAACAGTCTAGTATATTTGGCAATATAAAGGCGTGGAGTGCGTCGGACCTACCTGCATCCTGGGACAGATCCTCGGCTGTACGTTGGGTTACTCGAATAGTATCACCATGCATAAGAAGAGTTCGATTGTTTTTTCCTAGAATAGTTCCATTGATAATGGTCCCGTTTAGGCTAGATGGAGTAGAAAGTGAGGCACATGGGTCAATCGGAGCTGAATACACGTAATGGCTAAGGCACATTTACGGATGCTGCAAGGCTTGTCTAGAAACTCGTAGCAGGCGCATAAACGGATTGGGTGTAAAGTGGCACCGTGGTGTTCCTATCATTATTTAATAGAAAACCACAAAGCAGGTACTTAGTGCAGTAGAGCTGGGTGAGCCGAGAATGGCCACTTACCTCATGTCCTGAATAAATACGGATAGGGGCTGGTCGGGGTTAAATTTGGCGATGGTGGTATCCTAGTGGAATTAATGTGCGAAAAATAATGGAATTAGGTTGCGCAATGGTTTAGTACCTTAGTTATTCAGTGGCCAATTACAGGGTCCCCCAAATCAGCCTGAAATAATGCCATGTACCACAACAGTGCGCACAGAATCTGATTTAATCACCGAACCCCTAGGACTGCGGCCACCGTCAACACCCCACCACCTATATGCTTACCGTAAATATGCGACAATGGGATTGACTAACGGCGAGATCAACAACTCGGATGTCGCTAGTGGGGTCACGGCCGAGCTGGTAGCCCTGTACTAGCTTCCCTAGTAGCAAGTTAGCGGCGGGGACGGCGGGTTTGAGTGGTACCAGTCGAGCCACGAGGGTATTCACAATCGGTACCGACAGCCCCCGACCGGTCCCAGTAGTGGGGTTGGACGGCTCAAGTCCAGTCGGGCCGTAGCGGGAGTAGTCGGAGGGTGTCTCCTGGGTGGGTTGCGTGGGCTGAGTCGCTTCGTCCATGGGTACGTTGGGTATTTAGAACGCTGGGTTCGCTTCCGACAAGTCGCAACACCAGCTAGACTAGGTGTCAACCAAGTCAATGGGATTTAGTTAGACTAGTATACAGGTGAGCGGGGGCGAAGGTTATAAATGCCCACGGGGGGTTGTGCGGAGGTTTTTTTGTATGTAGGTATATATATATAAAATAACCAATTGCTGTGATGGAGCTTGCAAATGGTATAGGTTGCTGGCGACGACTAGTGAGGCTTAGACGAGAGCAGTAGCGCAAAGAGAAAGAGTAGGCTGTATATAGTATAGGGCATGGGGAAGAGGTTTCGGGCCGACGAAGCAGCGAGTATTTCTTAGTAGGCAAAAGACAAGCGAAAAAAGGCCAGTCCTTTGACAGTTTAAGGTCAATACTATAACAGCATTTACGGAGGCTGTTCCTCAGTTGTGGATAAGAGTGGGGAGGAACAGACTATTGCTTCATCCCTTAACCACCTTCCTAATCGCTGGGCCCGAAACTCCACGTGACCAGGGCGGAATCTGAATCCGCTGGGTACAAAGCACACTCTGCCCACACCCCATAGTGGTGTCCTTTAGGATAATGCCGTACGTAGCACAAGCGTTAAATCAGTCCCAGCTACTTGACCAACTATAGCCTTATTGAGAAACCCCAAGTCATACCTTTTCAACTCCATTGCCAATTATAATGCCTGTTCGTGTTTGGCCGCCCGGGTGACTGGTCTGGTCAATTTGTATATTATTTTTCCCATTGGACAGTTGCTACCCAGAACCCCGCCATAACCTCGATGATAACCAAGGAACCAAAACCGCCGTGCTACAAACCCCCATTCCCTCGTTCTTTTCTTACCCTTACTCTTTTCCTGGCTGAATTTAATTGCCGACCCTTGGTTGAGAATGGCCGACCACACGCCCGTTCCCACTTCGTCTTCATCGGGTATTGTCTCGTTAGACACCCAGCAAGGTGAAATTCGCGTGATTCCAGCCAGTCGACGCGCTGACGGCAGCGTTCGTAAAGAGCGGGTCGTCCGGGCAGGCTATGTGCCACCCGAAGATGTGCCAAGGTACCGACCACCCCACGCTAGCGGTGGCCCTCGCTCGGCGCCTGCATCCCCTGCGACAAGTCGAATTCGTTCCTCGACCGTCAATAACAGCAGCAGCAGCAACAACAACAACAACCATTCACCATTGTCCGCCATCATTACTCGGCCGGGGGCTGTTGTTGATCCGCCAACATTTGAGCCAACCTCCCCTCATGGCGATCTCACCAGTCGGAGCACTTCAAACTCAACCGACTCTACCGCCACTACGACTTTACCCGCCGCTCTTAGCCAGACCCGGTCACCCCGTTTTCAGCCCGCTACCCCTACTCGTAAGCAGCCCGGTGGAATAGGGGGAGTACGTAACCCACTAGCGGCTTCCGCCCTTCAAGCGGCATTATTTGGTAACCGCCCCCCACTTTCCCGCGACCAGACAGCGACTGGCAGCAATAATACTAGAGCCAATCGCTCGGGGTCGGAAACCAGCTCCACCGCTAATTCGGCTGTAGACAACTGGCGGATCCCACCTGTTCAACCCCTGTCAAAGACGCCACTGGTCATCCCCAACCACCACTCAGCATCCCAAAACCGGCCCACTGGTCCTCGGCGACCCTCGGAACCCCACCCTAAATCTAAAAACCCAAGTAGCCATCATCCGAAATATAACCTAGACCAGGGTTCACTTGCCCCCCAACGCCGCTCTCTATCTAAACCCCCCTTAAATGAGCCAGATAAGCCCGTCGTTTCCTCCAAATCCCACCGCTCGAATCGACGGCCCCGGAACTCCAGACCACCATTATCTACGGAGCAGACCGATGGCGAAAATCTGACGAATATGATGGGCAAGCTTCAAATGTAAATCATTCACTCCGTTCTTTAACTTATATAGTATATGGTATCTGATCACGACTTCTTCACAATATATACGACTAGAAAGAAAGTCAATTCATAGCGCACCCATACCGTCTCTCTGCATTCGGACGAACATCGCCTTTACCGTTGGGTCACAATAAACAAATCAAATAGATAGTATATTACAAAACGGGTCAAGTATGGCTTAAAGCATGTATAAATAATGGGGGGGGTTTAATGATACATAAGGTTAAATTTCCACGACGCTCCCCTTTACGCTACTGAAGGTTGGTTGGATAAAACGGTGCAAACATAAGTGAGTAGCCATTAAACTAAATAAAGAGGGGTTCATGACAATAGGCGGAGGAAAAACTAAGTAGGGGTGCTCTCTCTAGTAGGATATTAAAGTTACCGGGAATTAACCACTGAATCCCAAACCCCCTTGGCGATTCTTGCGCATTTGCAAACCCTGAGTGAATTGCTGGCTCAAATTTTGATTAACCTTGGCGACAGCGCTCCGACTGAGACTGGCAGTTGTATCGGAACTGCCGGCGCCCGCTAGAGTTCCCAAAAGGTTCTTTTTGGGATTGGTCGGGTTGACCTCGGGGGTCTTCTTGGCACCCATAAGCCGGAGGAACTTATTCTTGCGTTTGTCATTCGCACCAAAATCGGCCTGAGACCAATCCGTCCAGCTGGATTTGGTCACAAAGGGGTCGTCTTCGGGGATCTGGCCGGGACCGAAATGTACGAGGCAGTATAATAGATCAATGGCGACCGTTAGGACCAAAGGACCAAGGCACTGGGTGGTTAGTATAGTGTACGGCCCCCGTTGGGCTAGCGGGCAATCCTTCAATACTGGTGCCAAGCATCGGGGAAGGGGCAATGGAAGGGGTGTGGGTCACTGTGGCACGACATCAATGAATTGCTATAAAGAGAAGATCCCACTTTTAAAATGATCCAGGCACAATCATTGCCAAAATCTAGCAAATAAATAGGGATTAGGTTACTCACCGGAGCGGGCGGGGGGTTCGACTCTTCGACAGTGTTAGGTTTGTCAGACTGTTCCGGAGCCGGTGCCTTGGTGGTATTCAGATTAGCCCCCTTTTTGGCTTTCTTGCGATTTTCTTTATCAGATTTATCCTTTTTACTCTTCTTTGATTTTTTGGGATTGGTTTTGGGCGACTCCTTGTTACAAATCTCAACGTTATCCGCCGGGGATGCGTTCCGCTTGCGTTTGCGACTGGAGTCGGAATCTGTGGGGCGGTGGTTTTGGTAGAACCGGAATACCCAAATCGATACACAGGTATAGTAATCGCTGATTTAAAACTGGGCAGGTAATACGCATGGTAACAATAGATTGGGTTGGTGCCGTGGACACGGCTACATCGGCATTCTTCGTAGGTGGTCGAGGGTATTCGACTAAGATAATTGCCACTAAAGTGGGTAAATGGGTTCCTATTCCTACAATACCTACCAGTATGTTTAGACTCGGACGAGGAAACCGCCTTGGATTTCTTCGATTTCTTGTCTTTCTGTTTCTTGTCCTTTTTCTCTTTCTTGACTTTTCTCGACTTTAGGTCAACGGAATCACCCATGGTGGCGGCAATAGCGGCAGAGGTTCAACGGGAGCTTCGGGGGAAAGGGGGGTATGTGCTAGAGGGGTATGGCGATGTGAGCGAGGACCGGATCGGTGAATAGAGATTAAGCGTAACTGGAAATGGTAGGTGGGTTCAGGTTCGCAAGGTTAAATAAAATAAAGCAACAGTTTAGAGTTGGAAGGTGTGCAGGCGACGTCTTAATCTCGTACCTTGGAATGAAATGGAGGGGAGGACCAGTACTATTTTGGTTTTTTTTTCTCCGTAGTCTCCAGCAGATTTCCATGTATATTAGATATATGATCCTTTCCCTCATGTCCCCCAAGAGCGGACTTAGTGTAAATGACCAGTGCTGAAGTGAGGCTGAGCTCATCACCAAAGTGGTGGGGGGTTTATCACGTGTACCTCTTCACACTAAAACCCGAGAAGTCTGGCCTGTAGACCGGGACAATGTGTACATCTTTCCCCTTTTTATTTTAAACAAGAAGTGTCATATTTCATTAGGCAATGGTTAGATGTTGATTTTCCCTTGACAAAGCCCCAATCATATTACAGTCACATCTAAGAGAAATCCACTTGTTACCTAAGTTAACTACTCTTAGTTTATCAAGAGTCCCAGGGGTAGGCTTCTAACAATAGATGGGGCTTAGACTTAGCTAAACAGGTCCTAGCATTAGGTAGGGGCATAGTACTAACTAATAAAGGCTATAAATACAGGTTCAGGCTAGGGATGTGCAGGGGGCACACTTACTAGTTAATATAAGGGGGGTGAGTATATATAGAGTTTATTAGGATAAACTAGGGGGTAAGAATAAGCTAAGGCTTGAACTGGTCCCAGTGGGGCCCAGTTATATATACATGGGGGGTGACTCTAAAGGGAGGTCCCTGAAGGAGGATATTACTAAGATGATGGTATGATAAATAAGCCAGCTGGATAGTTGTGAGGGCTTGGAAGACTCTATTGGGAACTGGAAGAGTCATCAGATCAGGCCAGGAGTGATTAGTGTAAACCAAGGAGTCCAGAAGGGAAATAGTTATGTGATATAGGGTGATCCCATAGTGATAGGGGTAACCATGGGAAGGTTAATATGGTACTATAAGGCCTAGTAGGGACAGATAATCACTATATCTAGATTAAGCTGGATTAGAAAAGCTGACATCACCCTCTCCTACTGGAGCCTCATCACTGAGGCCTTTGACAAATAGAATAATCTGGTTACTAGATACTCACTCCTATGGGAGGTGTTTATCATAGACTGCAGGGGTAATAGTGTATATATTACTACTATGGATGCCTTTAATAGTAATGGGGCGTTTAAAGGGGGCTTGTAGGGACAGGGGCCTATGGGGAACTTGGACCAAGATATAGTCCCCAATATGGTACTGTATGGGGTCTGTGGGATTGGGGCCCAGTGTGGTGAACTTACTATATTTTTACCTACTTTTATTTTTTATCTATTTTTCACACTTATCGGAAGTCCACCCCTGATGAGTGAATAAGCCCCTGCCCCTGCCCCTGATGAGTATAGTCATTTTTCCTCTATTTTTATTAGTATAGTATTTTTTCTATTAGTATATTATACACCCTTAACTATAATGCACCCCTACCCCTGACTGGATGATACCCCTGCATTCACACTGCCCCTGCCCCAACTGTACCCCTATTTAAAGTATACTTAAAAATAGCTTTCTCCCTTTCCCTTTTTCCTTTTATTATTTTACATTGAATTTATTAGTTACCCAAGTATTACCTATCCTTTGTGATGACTAATATTATTATCTGGGAACTCCCCTCCCTTTCCCTCTACTTAGTCATCTAATGTTCTGGGACCTTCTCTCCCTTTCTCTATTATTCATCTATCTTTTCATTTAGGCTTCCCCTTT